>JAJAGP010001076.1:104884-240045 GCA_025084515.1 Ancistrus triradiatus | reverse complement strand
CGGCCAGTGAATTATTTATATTTATCATTAATCGATTTGGTGGTGCCTCGTATTTCTTATTTAATTAATATATATTTTAATTAACAAAGTTTAATTAAAAATTAATCCAATTAAAGTGTAGTCTTAGTTTGCTACACAGGTAATACAGCTAAACAAAACAAACACACATAAAAGGAACAACAAAAAAGAAAGCAAGGAAAGAAATAAAGTAAGGAAAGAAAGAAACAAAGAGATGTAGTACAAATCTAAACAAAACAAACACATATAATAGGAACAACAAAAACAAAAAAGTATATAAGAAAGACAAAAGAAGAATGGAAGAAAGTAGTAGAAGTAGTACAAAGGTAAGCAAAACAAACAGTAAACATAAGCAAAAGGAAGAATAAAATAAAGAAAGCAAAAATAGAACGATGATAAAGAAAGAAACAAAGAGGTGTAGTACAAATCTAAGCAAAACAAACACTTATATAATAGGAACAATAAAAACAAAAGTAAAAGAGAAAGACAAAAGAAGAATGGAAGAAAAACAGAAGTAGTACAAATGTAGGCAAAACAAACAAATAAATAAAAGGAACAACAAACAAAAGTATGGAAAGTAAGTCAGTAAAAAGGAAAGAAACAAAGAAAGAAAGAGGCAGTACAAATTTAAGCAAAAAAATAAATATATTAAAGGAACAATAAAACAAAAAACTAAGGAACGAAGACAGAAGAAGAACGTATTACAAATTGAAACAAAAACAAATAGTAAAATGTTTATTAGCACATAAAAAAGATCATGGTAAAAGCTTTCTTTTGGCTCTTGAACGTTATATAGGACATTTCCACGTTTTAACCTCTGTGATTTTCCTTCTGACGAGTACAAACCTAGAAGCTCTGGCATCCACAAACAAACCTTTGAACTGTGAGCATTTCAGTGAGCACTCCATAATCTTCTGTAGCTGTTTTGCTCAGTCTCTCTATTACAGACCGAACCTGTCACAACATGGTATTACGACCCCGGCGTGGAGTCGTGGGGTCTAAATCGTGCCCGAGCGGTGCATGGCGTCCCTTCTGTCTGATTAACTGCACCAGTGAACACTTTCTGCTCTGGTGACAAACATATAATGGATCTGGAGAAAAGAATGGTGCACCATCAGAGTGCAGGCACACCGAGGGTGCAGTTCAGCTCACTCTCAAAATTGGTTTTATTGAGAAATGTGGCCATAAAGGTGTTTGCAGCCTCACCGGCAGATCATAAAGCCAGTTTTCCAGCGGTACATACGCACTCCTGTTTGGGGATCAGCTCATCTTTCATTACTTTCACACGACGGACGTCGAGCTTAAAAATTAAGGGTTCGATACGAACTGGTGCAATGAGGATTCAGATAAAAATGAAAAGTGTAGATCAGTTTTAGTTCCATCACCAAAAATGAACTGAATCAGCTTCTACCTGGTTGTGATTTGATGGATCAGTCAGAAATGTTACGGGAGAGTTATACAGCATCAGCAGCTTCATCGGTTCCATCAGCTCAATTCTTTCTGTTTTTTTTCCAGAGTGTTTGCTGGTGTTAAACTCAGCGATTTTCATTAAACACCAGCCATGCTGATTGGAGGTTCATTCACATTAAGAGCTACAGATAATGAATTTAAATTATAACAGGATCCTAGACTTTTTTTCATTCGGAAGGAAGGAAGGAAGTTCGTTAGGAAGGAAGTAAGGAAGTAAGTAAGTAAGTAAGGAAGTAAGGACGTAAGGAAGGAAGTAAGGAAGGAAGTAAGGAAGTAAAGAAGTAAGGAAGTAAAGAAGTAAGGAAGTAAGTAAGTAAGGAAGGAAGTAAGTAAGGAAGGAAGGAAGTAAGGAAGTAAGGAAGGAAGTTAGAAAGGAAGGAAGTAATTAAGGAAGGAAGTAAGAAAGGAAAGAAGTAAGGAAGGAAGGAAGGAAAAAAGGAAGTAAGTAAGGAAGAAAGTAAGTAAGGAAGGAAGGAAGGAAGGAAGGAAGGAAGGAAGAAAGGAAGTAAGTAAGTAAGTAAGTAAGGAAGGAAGGAAGGAAGTAAGGAAGGAAGGAAGGAAGTTAGTAAGTAAGGAAGGAAGTAAGGAAGGAAGGAAGTTAGTAAGTTAGTAAGTAAGGAAGGAAGAAAGGAAGGAAGGAAAAAAGGAAGGAAGTAAGTAAGTAAGGAAGGAAGGAAGGAAGGAAGGAAGGAAGGAAGGAAGAACAGATGATAAAGAAAGAAAGAGAAAGAAAGAGAAAAAGGAAGGAAGAAAGAAATTTTGTAGAAATTTGTTAGTAAAAGTCTGCCTTATAAATCAGACCCATTTTATTTGCTGAATGAAAATAAACTTTCTTTTTAATAAATTAATCAATCAATATATCAATCAATATATTTGTGTTTATTTTCTGTATAATAAACAATTATTAATAAATTCTGTTCCACTGTAAGGACTGACACCCATCGTCTGATGATGATGTTTTAGCAGCGGGGGAACCATAGAATGGAAGCATTTTACCTCTTTGATAAACAGATCATTTGTTTTGTTCTCTTTATCTTAATATCTAACAATAAACATTGATAATGGGACTGTGCTATAATCAAAACAGTAGACTCAAGGTTCGTGCTACATAACTGACCAAACATTTACTTCATATCATGTGCTCCAGGGTCCTTTAGGAGTGTGCTTTAAACCATTGTATAGATACTTGTATATTTTTACTCTTTGCCTTCAGCACCAGTCGTGTGAATCAGATCCATGTAGCTCAGGACAATGATTAGAGCAGGTGTCCTCATACTTTTGCTCATGTCGTATAAATGCAGTACTCCATATAGCTTTTGAGTTCTTGCCTGTGTGCTATTGAATGATCTCAGTGCTGCATCTCTACATAAAGCGAGCATGACCACACGTCCTGTATTATTAATGTGCTCAATGTGCTCCATTACGCCTGGGTGTTTTTTTTTTTTAAACTATCAGCCCACTCTGGTTCCATTAATATTCAATTTTTCCACTTCAGCCCCCATTATGGTCGTCCTCTGAAAAGGCCAAACTCAATTGCGACCGTCACGTTTATTGACGTGTGGAATTCGCATACAGTAATGCCTCTGCTGTTTTTAGCAGGGTGACCGTCTGTGATTGATGTTTGACCAAAAACGTTTGAAGGTCTTATGTGCACATGTTCAGGAACCCATGGTCAAATGGGACATTCGTTCGAGACTTTTGTCCAAACTTTTGTATAAGACTCTATAGTGTTACTGCAGAAACTAAAATACTGTCCAAGCAGCCACATTCCTGCTTTTAATCTTTCCGATATTCGGAATAAACGCGTTAAAATATTCACTTGCATGGCCACGTCTGCATTTTCCATCGCTCTCTATATGAATGAAGCTAATTATCCTAATGGTTTGCCTCGCCGTTGGCTCATCCCACACTCGTTTATTTTTGTTTGTGATTTTTCTTTTTCCGTATGGAAAGACTTTCGGTTCAGCAGAGTGTGACTCATCGATTATGCCCAGTCCAGTCCATACAGCAGTCAACAGCCTATTGAGTCATACACATGGAACTGAATACCAGCAGCACAAAACAAAGTTAAAAAATGGACAAAAAGAAAAAGAATGAGCAGCCGTGAACTTTTTAAACCCTGCAACCAAATACAGTGTGTCATATGAGTGTAAAAAAAACCTTGTTTATATAGCGCCTCTAACAGTAGGCACAGAGCAGCTTCACAGAGGGCCGAGTCTAGAACTAGAAAAACACCTTAAGATGCACAAGGAAGGAAGCTTTAACTCACCAAGAAGGAGTTGTTGAAATTGAATCTTTATATTTATGAATGCAACGATGATACATGTAAGTGATTACAATATTATAGCAAAAGGATAAGTTTACTGGGGAAATCTCTACAATTAAAGCAAAAGGAGGCTCTAGTTACCCTGTGGCTCTAGGTCGCCTCTAGCCTGGATACAAGAAGAGATATGGTTGATCATGGATGTATACAGGTTCTGTATGGTATCTTGTGCCACATTTACCCGCTGATGTTACAACTGGTCCTGTAGATCCTGCACACTCATAGCTGGACCCATAAATACTCAATTGGTGATAAATCTGGGAACTGGGAAGGCCAAGGAAGTGTTCCGATTCATCAGAGACGTCCCTGGGCGAGCATTATCCTGCTGAAAAATGCCAGTTGGAAGCCCTGCCATGAGAGGCAACACAGGAACTCCTGCACATATCACTGATCTGTTAGTGTCCCTCGTATCATTAATAGGAGTGACCGACTGTTGTATGCGATGGCTCCCTTGATCATCACACCAGCAGTTGGGGCAGTGTGTCGCTCCACAGCAAAGGCAGGATTGAAGCGCTCACCACGAGGCCTCCATTCTCAAAGCCGACCATCATCAGATCCCAACCAGAACCTGGATTCGTCACTAAAGACGATACGGTTCCAGTCTGTAGCAGTCCAGATTTCTTCTTCATGACACCACTGCAAATGGCAGGACACGTAATGAGCACCATGACAACAAATTTCCAAAGCTCCCGGAAATGGTCCTGGAAGAGACAGGAGTAGTGAAGGTGCCCCCTGTGTCTGGATGGTAGATAACAAAAATGTAGGAGCTGCTCGTGCTACATTTGTGTCAGCGGATCAAACGATCGTCTCTACTAGGGTTCTGTCTGGGCCGTCTTGAGCCTGTTTACCGTGTGTGTGTGGCCCCATAAAACCATTGCTCCCAACACCTCCTAACAGCTACATCATGACAGCCCAGCCCTAACAACCATCCTGCTTTTTTCAGTCCAATGATGCGTCCCCTCTCAAGGTCTATCTACTGGAAAAAATCTCTCAACAAGAAGTACACTACCCAAAAGTAGCATCTGAGAGCCTTTTATAGGGCAGCACTACAGAAAAAGCACTTTTACGCCCTCTGGATCTGAAGGTTTTTTTTCTGAATAGACACAAAGTATTAATATATTAAGCCAGTGTAAGGGTGTCCACAAATTTTTGGTCACATCCTGAACGAAATACTGCAGGATTACAATTTCAGTCCACAGACCTCCTTCTCCAAGCTCTCCCGCGGCCGAGCGCATCGACTTAATCTAATAGAAAGTAAATAAAAGTCTGGCTTCCCTCATTTCCTTCTGTCCACACGCCACTCGGCAGTCCAAGCACACAGGAGACAGATGTAATGTTTTCCTCTAAATCTGAAGGTCTCCTTGTACAATAAAGGGACGAGATCTTCTCCATTCATTAAGGCATCCGGATCAATAGGAGTCGGCTGATTTTGGCAGGGAAACAGGGACGCCAGCCAAGAAATCTCCCTCTCCAATTTAATCCTCCGTTGTGGAGACGAATTCACCGATGTTCCAGCATGCACTCAGTAGTCTGGGGGGTAATGGCCCGGGTTTATGGTGTATAAACACATACTTTGTTCAGGATTTGTAGACTTTAAAAGTCATGCTTATGGTCGGCTTGTGCTGGTAAGATCTGGATACACCGAGAAGAAACGCAGCATCAGTTACTTAGCAACTAATATGACACTAAAGACAAGAGAGGGGAAATGTGTGAAGTATCACAGACTACCCCCGGGTCCGAAATGTTACTGTATTTCCTGAGCGTCCACTTATTCTAAAAAAGATCTGTTACACTGATTGGTCTGAGCACAGTCCCCATTTCCACTGTGTGGTGGTCCATCCCAGATGCCTCCAAGCCCAGAGAAGTCGACGCCACTTCTTGACATGGTTATAACATAAGGCTTCTTTTTAGTGCAGTAACATTTTAAGTGGCATTTGTGAATGTAACTCTGTATTGTAGAGCTTGATAAAGGTTTGATAAAGTAATCCCTTGTCCATGTGGTTCTATCAGCTATTGATGAATGACGGTTCTTGATGCAGTGCCGTCTGAGGGATCAAAGATCTTCAGTATAGGCTTGTACACTTGCCCTTTACATAGTAAAATTCCTCCAGATTCTGAATTGTTTAATGATATTATGCACTGTAGATGGAGAAACATATAAATCCCTTCCAGTATTTCTTCGAGGAACTTTGTTTTAAAAATGTCAATCATTTTCTCATGTATTTGTTGATAAACTGGAGATCCTCGGCCCATATTTGCTCCTCAAGGACTCTTGTTTGAAATCACAGCATTATTTAGTTTTCCTCATCACTAGGCCCAAATGGCTCCCGTCCCAACTTATTATGGAATGTGTTGCAGGGCTGAAATGCAGGAATGGATATTTATCCAGACGAAAAACCATGAAATATCTCAGGTTCATACTGTCTGAAATGGAAATGGAAGCTCTAAAAAGCCCTCTCTTGCGTCCTGTGGTACCATAATCAGTACGTTATCTCCAGTGACCTGTTTATCACATTATAATGCAAGTTTAGCGGTGTAGCACAAACAGCATCAAAGCGTCGTTCCATAAAGGACTTCCTCCTGCTGTTTCCTCAAGGGCGAACCCGTCAGCCCAGCTGAAGGGAATTCATCAGGATGAAAACACGGCCTAATGCTTTGGCAGCGTACACTCGATTACAAAATGCACTGTTTTTCTATAGCGCACAAAATGATCGGGTCCCGGTGGACGGCGCTCCGACTCGGCTGGCGTAGCTCGGCACGGCTCAGCGTATTGGATATTGATGAGAAAGCCGCAATTGCACTGATGGAAGCGACGTCACGGCTAGTGCTTCCGCCAGGCAAGATTTACTGGGCCGCCGATCGCTGGCATTTGTTCCAATAGCTCAACAACAACAACAGCAGCAGCACAAGGCGAACTGAAGGTTACGGGGGAGAGCGGGTTCATTAGGAGATGAAGGGTCTGTGCAGGATATTGCTTTGTTCCAGTACTGCAGTACACGTGATGGAACAAGGAAACGTATGAGTGGGGGAAAAAGAAATGACACAAAGAGATGACGGGAGGCAAGGTAGCTATAGTTCACCAGTGATAATAGGGAAAAGAGTAGTAGTTATGGTGCAGATTATGAGCATGCGGGAGGACCAGTCAGAAAGTGAAAATAAAAAAGTAACAGTACTTACTACGCCAACATCACTAAAGGTAGGCCCTGCTGGAATCGGGTAAGGATTTCCCCATAGGAAATATGAGACATTGGACTCCCATTACTTGGGGATATAACGGTGTTTGTATAAGAAGTGCCCCATCTTAATGCATCTAGTTGTGTTCTGTGGTCCAACCAAAGGTAGGCTGAGCTCTATCTCTAAGAGTTTATTTGGAGTTAAAACAGAGGAGTATTCATTGACAAATTTGAGAAATAGTCCATGATTAATGATTGTTTCTGTGAGTCCAGTCTGCAATGAATAACAGCAAAGTCATTATAAGATAAGTCTGGTCACTCCGTCTCTTGGTAATGCTGCTGGGCAGGTATTTCCAGACCAGACTCGTACCTCTTTGAATGGGGAGAGATCCAAAACTGGGAAATAAATTAACGTTTAAAATGCATATTTAGAATTGCTTATACAATCTGCCAAAAATGAGATAACGTACTTGTGTTGTTGAGTTCAAATAACACAGAAAAATATGATCTTTTAAAGCTGGCTACCATGCATGCGCATCCCGCCACTACGAATGGGCCAAGACGTCAATTACTAATATACCAATTGGTTCTTCTGTACTACAGTCCCATTCATAATTCAACCAGTGACCAGTCTCCTTCTTATATCACATCTTTGATAAGAGACAGGGGCTATACATCATCAAGTTTAAAGTATTAGTACAGCTTAGAGGGGTAGAATTTAATTACTGGCAGGACATTTTTCATATTTTAAGCTTGGCAGCTTTTTGAGGTAAATTGAATGGAGGGAAATTCATCCTGCCATCCATCACAAGTGGTGAGAGATAAGGATGTTTATCATAAATACTGTTTTTCATAAATTGTTAACCATGGTGGGCTTTTGGGTTGTGAGAGCAAACCACCATCGATTACAAAGCTAAAGCGGAAAATATCCAAATTGTTTAATTCATTCAGTCCAATTTACTTACCCAGTCACTTCTTCTTTACAGTCACCACTTGATCTAACATGTCTTGGGAATGTAGGCAGCAGACACCCAGGTAGGGAGAACATACAAAATCCACACAGTCAGTGTCTGGTCTGGGAATAGAACCAGGGATACAGAACTCCAGCAAAACGAAACACAAATTCCAAGATGTTTAATAAAACAAATTGGATTTGAATGGTTTTCCTAAATCCTAAAGTCCCACTTTGTGATTTTTTCGAGATGACATTCCCACGTTTCATGAGGCCGGTGTCTTTAACATTTTGTGGCGCCATAAACTTTGTAACAGGCTGCATTTGAGTACTTAAATGTCCTCCGATGACTGCATTACAACCACCGACACGTTTCTAATATTAAAGATTTGAAGTGCATCGTTCAGATTGTGGTTCCATAAAATTATTTTTACATTATTGTAGGACTTTACAGCGCTGGAGGAACAATTCAGAGAGAGGAAATGTAGATGGAAATGGTGCAGTGGTTAAGGTACTGGACTATTACACCTCCCTGAATAAGAGGACCTGCAAAGTTCCCAAACGAGGTAGTGTTTTTGGGTTCTTAAACGATCTGTGATAATATTTCTTTTTTTAAAATGGTACTACTGTTTTTTCCATGTTTTTTTTTCTCCTCCAGACCCTGCTGTAAGTAAAACCTGAGCTTTAACTTTTGTCTGAGACAAAGACATTTGTTCTATTCTAAGTAGAGCTCTTAATAGGGAACAGGCGCCATTTGAGACTCTTCTCCAGACTCTTCTCTTCCACTCTGACCAATCAGAGCTCGGTTGTCGGGCAGAACAGCTCATCAAGAGCTTATAGGACCAGCAACACGCTGACTCTAAAAACATGGATATTAAAGAAGATCTGGTGAAATAGAACTGAAAGGCTGGAGAATGATGGTGATAAAGCTCACAGTGACTGGATAGAACTGTAACATTATTTATCTAAGTGCATTCTGATCTGTTCCTGCTCACAAAAAAACACAAATTAGAGCTTCCTGCACTCATCTTCACTCGTGTTTTTGTTTTTTTAAGTTGACAATGTGACACATTACGAGAAGGGGAATTAAAGAAAGCAAAAGCAGGGAGTTTAAAGAGTGTTTAGACAAAAAACCCTGTGTGTGAAGGTAACACTACGTTAAAAATTGCATACGTCAAAATCGGTGGGAAAAGGCTTTAATTTTGTAAGCTGGCTAACAGAGTAGAGACAGATTTTCACAGATATACAGTTTTGGGCATTTCTCTGCATCTTGTTGAAGTATCTTTTTTTTATTATCACACATTACGTTTAATTCTGCCCGTGACTTGTTTTAGCAGTAATCTTTTAGCAGAACACAGTATTGGACGTTCTGGCCTACTTTCACCAACGTTTATACAGAACAGCAAGTGCAACGGAATGAAATCCGACCAAGAACAGACTAATACTATTAAAAATATTGAATTAGTTCTCAGTCTACTGCAGTTAATAAAAACAAGTTTCAGCTTTATATTAACACAAGCGCCCTTTTTAAGACCAAATCTCATTAACGCAGACGTCCTTCTCATCGCCGCAGGTGTTGAATTAAACATTTGGGGGTTTCATTTGAATGCAGCTCTAGCGTATATCCTGTTTAATTCCAAACATACCTTGCAGAACATTTCGGAGTCTAATAGCAGGCTGCTAATGAGATCCTTTATACTGTGTAAAAGTAATAACTCGTACACATCAAACATGTTATCCTTCCACCTCAGACGAAATGGAGCTTCTAATTCTGCTTCTCACTCAGCCTCGTCCTTTTTACACAGAACCTCCCGACCAACTGTCAGAAAGTAATACTCATCTGATAAAAAATAGTGATCTGATAAAAAAGTATGGCTTATAAATTTTATTCAGTAATGCAGTAAGTCATATTTAGTAGTAATAATTTATCCGAAACATCAGTACCAATATCTGATGCTATAGCCCAAAGCTCGAGTGTATTATGGCGATTATTTCAGACTTCTGTTATCAGTGTTTATTATTAGAGTTAAAGATAAAAAGGGCAAAAAAAAATTTTACACTGAGAAGGAATGAAAGAACAAAAAATAGAAAGAAAGGCAAAAGAGCAAATTGAGAAAGAAAGAAAAAAAGAAAGAAAGAAAGAAAAATAAATTCTCAAGAGTATACTGAGAAAGAAAGAAAGAAAGAAAGAAAGAAAGAAAGAAGTGTTAAAGGGAATACTGAGAAATAAACAAGGAAAGAAGGAAAGAAAGAAAGAAAGAAAGAAAGAAAGAAAGAAAAGACCAAAGATAATATTGAGAAAAAAGAAGGAATGAAAAAAGAAAGAAAGAAATGTTAAAGGGAATACTGAGAAAGAAAGAATGAGACAAAAGGAAGGAAGAAAGAAAGAAAAGCTAAAGAGAATTCTGAGAAAGAAACAAGGAAAGAAAGAAAGAAAGGACAAAGATAATATTGAGAAAAAAAGAAGGAATGAAAAAATAAAGATGAAAGAAAGAAAGAAAGAAAGAAATGTTAAAGGGAATACTGAGAAAGAAAGAATGAGACAAAAGAAAGAAAAAAAGGCTAAAGAGAATTCTGAGAAAGAACCAAGGAAAGAAAGAAAGAAAGAAAGAAAAGAAAGAAAGAAAGGCCAAAGGTAATATTGAGAAAACAAGAAGGAATGAAAAAAGAAAGATGAAAAAAAGAAAGAAAGAAAGAAATGTTAAAGGGAATACTGAGAAAGAAACAAGGAAAGAAAGAAAGGCCAAAGATAATATTGAGAAAAAAAGAAGGAATGAAAAAATAAAGAAGAAAGAAAGAAAGAAAGAAAGAAAGAAAAGCTAAAGAGAATTCTGAGAAAGAAACAAGGAAAGAAAGAAAGGCCAAAGATAATATTGAGAAAAAAAGAAGGAATGAAAAAATAAAGAAGAAAGAAAGAAAGAAAGAAAGAAGAAATAAAGAAAGGCTAAATATAATACTGATAGAAAAAAGAATGAATGAAAAATAAACATGGTAAAAAAAGAAAATGAAACTGAGAAAATAAGAAGGAAAAGAAAAAAT
Source organism: Ancistrus triradiatus (assembly GCA_025084515.1). Classification (NCBI taxonomy): domain Eukaryota; kingdom Metazoa; phylum Chordata; class Actinopteri; order Siluriformes; family Loricariidae; genus Ancistrus; species Ancistrus triradiatus. The sequence continues at coordinate 229,070 of JAJAGP010001076.1, read as the reverse complement.
GCAAAATGATGAACAATTGAAAAGAAAGAAGAAAGAAAGGCAAAATTGATATCCTAGAAGAGATGAAAAGAAAGAAATGTTTAAAATTGGTAATACTGAGAAAAGAAAGAAGAGACAAAGAAAGAAAGAACGAAAGGAAAGAAAGAAAGAAGCTAAAGATAATTCTTGAGAAAGACACAAGGAAGAAAGAACGTGCCACAAGATAATATTGAGAAAAAAACGGAATGAAAAAATAAAAGAAGAAAGAAAGAAAGAGAAATAAAGAAAATAAAGAAAAGCTAAATGATAATTCCTGAGAAAGTAACAAGGAAAATGAAAGAAAGGCCAAAGATAATATTGAGAAAAAAAGAAGGAATGAAAAAATAAAGAAAAAAGAAAGAAAGAAGAAATAAAGAAAGGCTAAATATAATACTGATAAAAAAGAAGGAATTAAAAAATAAACATGAAAAAGAAATGAAACTGAGAAAATAAGAAGGAAAGAAAAAATGCAAAGATGAAACATGAAAAGAAAGAAAGAAAGAAAGGCTAAAGAGGATACCAAGAAAGAAAGAAAGAAAGAAAGAAATGTTAAAGGGAATACTGAGAAAGAAAGAATGAGACAAAAGAAAGAAAGAAAGAAAGAAAGAAAGAAAAGCTAAAGAGAATACTGAGAAAGAAACAAGGAAAGAAAGAAAGAAATGTTAAAGGGAATACTGAGAAAGAAAGAATGAGACAAAAGAAAGGAAGAAAGAAAGAAAAGCTAAAGTGAATGCTGAGAAAGAAAGAATAAGACAAAAGAAAGGAAGAAAGAAAAGCTAAAGAGAATATTGAGAAAGAAACAATGAAGGAAGGGAGGAAGGAAGGCCAAAGATAATATTGAGAAAAAAAGAAGAAATGAAAAAATAAACATGAAAGAAAGAAATGAAACTGAGGAAATAATAAAGAAAGAAAAAATAGAAAGATGAAACATGAAAAGACAGAAAGAAAGAAAGAAAGAAAGAAAGAAAGAAAAACAGAATGGCTAAAGAAAATACTGAGAATACTGCTTGCTTTCTCAGTATTCTTTTTAGCCTTTGTATTTTTTTCTTTCTTTCTTTCTTTTTTTCTTTCTTTCTTTCTTTCTTTTTTTTCAGTATTTCATTGCCAATGGATTGACATCAGTTCATTATATGAATTGAATGGTATTTTTAAGGAATTTATATTGAATGGTTATTTTAAAGCTTAATAAAAGATGAGAGGTAGATTTGCTTTAGTGGAAATATGTCATGTGTGTGTGTGTGTGTGTGTGTGTGTGTGTGTGTGTGTGTGTGTGTGCGTGCGTGTGTGTCTTTATAAGCATCTTATTTTTTGCTTGCTTCTGAAGTTGCATGCCCTGGTTGAATCTCTGAATGTTACCTGACACACTGCGTTAACTTTTACACCATTTCTGGTCATATTTCTCATCCCCGGCCTGATGGGTGTGTAATGATTATATATTATACTAACATTTACTCTGGGGCCGTGTTCAGTGCTGCGGTGTGTGTTCCCAGGGCTGGCGGTGTGTGTTCTCAGTATCCTAATTGGACAGGTTGTGTGTGGGCTGGATGTTGTTGCACATATTTCAACTCTGTACATTAAGAGAATAAACAGAGTGTGCTGTGACTGGCGGCGTTCATACAGGAGGTGTGTAGGAGGCTCATTACTGCTCTGAACTCAGTACTGAATCGAACCTGTTCAGTACACGCTCTCACCTGACACACACACACACACACACACACACACACACACACACACATATGGTTTCAAATACATAAAAACAGTTTTCGTTGTGGGACCAGCAAAATGTACTTGTTTAGATTTTTCCATTTTTATGGGAACATCTGGTTATCATAATGAGTCCCGTCCCCAGGTTATAATTTCATGTTAGAAATACTTTATTAAATATAACAAATAACTTAGGTGTTGCTGTAGACTAGGGTTGGCAAATCCATGGCCGAGGATTTTTTTTTCTGAACAAAACTGCAAATTGTTGTTAGCGAACATGTCACTACCAACACATCAATTGTTAATTATTTGGAAATTATTCATTAATTTGTAATGACACATTTAAGTTCTGTATAAGCGCAGTTATAGCATCATTAAGACTTACCTTTAAAACATTATCTTCAAATAATTAAAACAAAAGTATGGCAAATTTAATTTTTCACAATTTAAGATGGGGGGGGGGAAGCGTCTGCAATTGAAGAATCAACGTCAGTTCCTATGAACATCGGAGATATAATCAGAAATAAAAATCTGTCTTATATTCATCTTATGTACATCTGAATGACAAAAAACTAGTACATGTTTTCTAATTGTGTTTTCATATTAAAGTTATTGTTAAAAATAAAGCACTATATGCAAACTTATGTCACATTACCATTAGATGATTCACAGAATCTAATGCGGATGTTAAACCCGTTTTAAACTCATTTTCTACCCATGGTGGAGGGTCAAGCACACAATCCAGAGCCAGTCTAAAGGTCAAAAAGTGTCAGTTTGGTGGAGCCAGGACTTCAGTAGCCTAACCACTAATTGAGCATTAACCCTAAATAGATTTGATTAACACCAGTATTATCATGATGTTGAGCAAACAACACACACAGTGATGTAGAGAAGTCTGGGTTCTATTTTTCATGTGTATCATAAAATAAATGAAAATACATTAAGGCAAGATCTGGAGGGAACATAATCATCTCAACCTTCATGTTCTCTCCGCTTCAATTAGCAAAATTAAACATCGGCCAGAGGGAATTATGACCAAACTAATTCCAGTCTTTGCTCAAGACGTTCAGGACTTAAACAAACCCCTGTTCTGTTCCTATCATGTAATAAGGGACGATATTTGCAGAACAAATGAAGTGTGGACACTTTCTGCACCAGCCTGTACCATAACGCTACAGAGAACGGAAAGTCCGATGAATATAGCAGATATAACAGGACTAAAGGGCTTCTCACACTGAGTTCGGTATTTACAGATGAAAAAAAATGCATGTTAAGTTAAAGAAAAAAAGAAAAAGAGCACACGTATATTAATGCCGTCCAAAAATGATGGACCGAGATGCTGTGTAAAATGTTTCATCAGAGACTGTTCTAATTTCTGCATTGAAATCAGGCTGACCAATCAGAGCTCGGTTGTCGGGCAGAACAGCAAATCAAGAGCTTATAGGACAAGCAACACGCTGACTCTAAAAACATGGGTATTAAAGAAAAGATCTGGTGGAATAGAACTGAAAGTCGACAATGTGAAAAAGACATGGCGAGATCTCCAACACTTTAAGAGAAGAAAAATTAAAGAAAGCAAAAGCTTGGAGTTTTCAGAGGGTTTAGGCAATAAACGTAGCGCACTTGGTTTGATGGTCCCACTGCGTTAAAAATCGCATCCGTCTTTTTCTTGAGTAAAAATCGGACTCGGTGTGAAAAGGCCTTAACGCTGACGGACGGAAAGAGTTATTCCAAGGTGTTGTGTATGTGCACCCAAATGTTTGCGGTCTTAAGGTCCAAACTTGCCTCAATTCTTTGTTGCATAGATTCAACAAGGTCCTAGAAACGTTCCTCAGAGCTTTTGGTCCATATCATCATGAGAACATCATCAGAATTGCTGCAGATTTGTCGGCTGCACATCCATGATGCCAATCTCCTGTTCCACCAGGTCCCAAAGGTGCTCTACTAGATTGAGATCTGGTGACTGTGGAGTCAGTTTAACCATCAGAAGATGGTAGATGGTACATTGTGCTCATAAATGGGTGCATATGGTCAGCAACAATCCTCAGGTTGGCTCTGGAGTTAAAACGATGCTCAGTTGGGATTAAGAAGCCCAAAGTGTGCCAAGAAAATACCAAAATGTTGTTTACGCCAAATTCTGACCCTATCATCCGAAGGTCTCATCAGGCCAGGTGATGTTTTTCCAATCTGCTATTTTCCAAATTTGGTGAACCCATGCTAATTGTAGCCTCAGTTGCCTGTTCTTCCAGAGAACTGCCCTCACTGGATAATTTTCTCTTTGTCTGACCATTCTCTGTAAACCCCAGAGATGGCGCTGTGATTTTAAAATAAAAGCACCAACAATACCATATTTAAAGGCACTTAAACCATTTTTGTCAATAAATAACCATTGTGTATAATAACCATTAAAGCGGAAACGTGCTGACAGGTTTAGGCAGTCAGCCTTGTCATTAAACTTGAGGCCAGAACTGAACTAAAGCTTGATTTTAATAGACAAGTTTGCCCTCCTATCATTGAAAGGATTTTCCATTGACATAATGCTACTGTAGCATAAATAATTAATACTAAACCTACTACTAACGTTTGGCTCCTTTAGCTCTTCAAGAAAATGTCACAGCTTTCTGTTCGGGGCTACATTAGGTCCCTAGAACGATATATAAACTTGACACACACGCCCATAGACACCGGCGCGCACACACAGAACGTGAGGCAGCGTAAGATTTATGGCTTTGCTAATTAAAATTTGCAAAGCTGGCAGACATTCGGCGAACTGCAATTTTCCTCCTGGATTCTGATTAACAGAGGCTGAATTCATTATTGCCCCGTCGTGACGTACCAGGACCCGAAACATCACCTCCTAATTAAAAAAAAAAAAAAGAATAATAATCCTGGCAGTGCAATGTCATCAGCGAGCCATGTTTTACAGAGTGAGCTCACAGCTGCCTCCAAAAAGAGAAATGATCGTACAAGAGAACTGGAATTTAAAAAACCTTACAAATAATAAGAGGAATCACAAAAAGAGCCAGACGAGGGGAGAGTGAGGACTGGAACTGGTACCAGAACATCTTAGAGTGAGGACTGGAACTGGTACCAGAACATCTTAGAGTGAGGACTGCAACTGGTACCAGAACATCTCAGTATGAGGACTGGAACTGGTACCAGAACATCTTAATATGAGAACTGGAACTGGTAATAGAACATCTCAGTATGAGGACTGGAACTGGTACCAGAACATCTTACTTAGTGTGAGGACTGGAACTGGTACCAGAACATGTTAGTGTGAGGACTGGAACTGGTACCAGAACATCTTAGTTTGAGGACTGGAACTGGTACCAGAACACCTCAGTATGAGGCATTTTCCCTGGAATGGTACCAGAACATCTTAACTTAGTGTGAGGACTGGAACTTGGTACCACCACAGGAGAAATTAATGTTATGAGTGGTTGAGGACTGAACTGTAAAGTACCAGAACCATCTTAGTTTTGAGGAACTGTAAACTGGGTACAGAACACCTTCATTATAGGACTGGGAACTGGGTTACAGAACCATCCCTAAAACTTAGTGTTGAGGAACTGAACTGGTACCGAAAATATGTTTATTTAGTGTTGAGGACTGGAAACTGGTAACCCAGAACATCTTATGTTTGGAGCCTCTGGAAAACTGGTAACCAAAAAACTCTTTTATTTTACTGAGTCCTGAGGATTTGGTAACTGGTACCAGATATCGTAGTGTGAAGGGACCTGGAACTGGTAAACCAGAACAATCTTAGAAAAGTTCTTGAACGACTGGAACCTGTACCAAAAAAAGAAAACATCTTACTTAGTCTGAGGATTGGAACTGGTACCAGAACATCTTACTTAGTGTGACGACTGGAACTGGTACCGAAACATCCTTCTTAGTCTGAGGATTGGAACTGGTACCAGAACATTTTTGTGTGACGACTGGAACTGGTACCAGAACATCTTAGTGTGAGGACTGGAACTGGTACCAGAACATCTTAGTATGAGGACTGGAATTGGTAGCAGAACATCTTTGTGTGAGGACTGCAACTGGTTCAAGAACATCTTTGTGTGAGGACTGGAACTGGTAGCAGAACATCTTACTTTATTTGAGGACTGGAACTGGTACCAGAACATCTTTGTGTGAAGACTGGAACTAGTACCGGAACATCTTAGTTTGAGGACTGTAAATAGTACCAGAACAATAGTATGAAGACTGGAACTTGTAGCAGAACATCTTACTTAGACTGAGGACTGGAACTGGTACCAGAACATCTTTGTGTGAGGACTGGAACTGGTACCGGAAAATATTTGTGTGAGGACTGGAACTGGTACTGGAACATCTTACTTTAGAACGAGGCAATTGGGAAACTTGTACAGAACATCTTAACTTAGTCTGAGGATTGAAAACTGGGTACCGAAAGAACAACCTTACTTTAGTGTGACGACTGGAACTGGTACCGAAACCAAATCCTGTTCTAGTCTGAGGATTTGGAAATGGTAACCAGAACATTTTTTGGTTGTGACACTGGAACTGGGTACCAGAACATCTTAAGTGTGAGGACTGGAACTGGTACCAGAAAAACATCTTGTAGATTAGTATGAGGACTGGAAATGGTAGCAAAACATCTTTGGTGGTGAGACCTGCAACCTGGTTTCAAGAACATCTTTTGTGTGAGACCTGGAACCTGTAGCAGAACATCTTTTACTTTATTTTGAGACTGGAACTGGTAACCAGAACATATCTTTGTTGAAAGACCTGGAAAAAAACTGGAACTAGTACCGGAACATCTTAGTTTGAGGACTGTAAATAGTACCAGAACAATAGTATGAAGACTGGAACTTGTAGCAGAACATCTTACTTAGACTGAGGACTGGAACTGGTACCAGAACATCTTTGTGTGAGGACTGGAACTGGTACCGGAAAATATTTGTGTGAGGACTGGAACTGGTACTGGAACATCTTACCTAGTATGAGGACTGGAACTGGTACTGGAACATATTAGTATGATGTCAATGTTTTGTCTGATGTGTTTATGTTCTGGAAAAAGCCAGTCCACTGGATCCCCTGACGGCCTCACCTCCCTCAGATTCAGCCAATCGTGTCTGTTTTTGACTAGTGGAAGATCGATCTAAACTGTTTTTGATGTGAGATCTTAGTGAATCAGGATTTAGGTTGCATAATCATTCTATTTCTTCTAAAACTCCGCTTCAGTGCTCTAACAATAGCTTATTCTATATATACGTTGAACAATAGGGTTGAGCGTTCGCCTCAGACAGGAAGAACGCTCTTCCATCGATTGTCCCGTCTCTGCTGCGCTTCAAAACGTCTGGCCATTTTTCATCCTACCCCGCTTTCATCTACCTACACAAAAACCATTGTATCTCCCACACACACCCCCTTCAGGTCCTCAGCAACCCAACTCTATTTACTTTGGAAAATAAACTTATAAATAAACTCCCGCCTGCTTTTCTGACTTCAGCGCTTTCATTTTGTCCTTCACAGAACTGGCTCTAATCTGATTCTTTCCACTCTGACGGCCAGATTTCACGGCAGGACGTTGGCTGATTGGCACGGCGTGAATCTTTAAATTGAGGCGGATTTCAGGAGGTGTTACTGAACACTTCATGTTTATTTCATGAACTGGAAATGGACGGACTAGGCAGATTGTTATTCTTGTGACCTGTTAGAACCAGTGTGGCCGTTTAAGTGTGTTTTTAAGGCCTTCCCTCACTTTTTTTTAAACTATCAGGATCGTAGTGAATAATGGTGGCCTCATGTGGGTTTGTGTCCCAATAGTTATGTCGATGTGGGTTTGTGTCCAAATACTTTTGGCCACGTGGGTTTGTGGAGCAAATTCTTTTGGCCATGTGTGGGTTAGAGTCCCAGTACTTTTGTCCACTTGAGGGTTAGTGTCTCAATACCATTGTCAATGTGGGTTTGTGTCCCAATATTTTTGGCCATGTGTGGGTTTGTGTCTTAGTACTTTTGGCCACATGTGATTATGTGTTCCAGTATTTCTGGCCAGATGTGGGTTTGTTTCCCAATACTTGTGGCAATGTGTGGGTTTGTGTCGCAACACTTTTGGTCTCATTCTGATGTTAGTTTGTAGAATCGGTTGTTTTCTTTCTAGAGATAGGGATAACTTGATATGCTTCTGCTTTGGGATCATCGTTCTAACACCTCAACACAATCCTTTAAGGTAAACAATCACAGGCGATTCTCGCCATGCGTTTATTATTAAAATATAAGACTAATGTAGAAATTGCATCCACTTTAAGTCAGATTTCCTGTTCATTTCTGAAGGACCCTTATGTAACCGCCAGCTGCAGGCTGCCCCTGATTAGCTGATATTTAGCGCTAAACCCAACATTTTTCAAAGCCATTAAGCTCGTTGAAACGCTGCAGGATTTCAGTCAGAAGTCACAGCCCAGAAAATTCAATTACAGCCCACACTATGCGACCATAATTATTTTTCACCGGTGCTTTTACCGGCGCATCGTGTTAAAGAGTCGAGTTCAGATCTGAAGTGGTTCTGTCTGCTCTCCCGTCCTCAGAGGAGGAGGAGGAGTGAGATCAGATCCTGCTGGGAGACCGAGGTTAAGTTAGCTGGAAAGGACTAAAAGAAATCCAATCTGTCGCTCTGGCATCGAGATGCCGCTTTATAAAGCATCGCCATACATCCAGAACAGGAAGAGCGTCCAGAGAGCCTCATTACCAAACCTGCTGCCATCTGAGGGAGTCGATCCATCCATCCACAACAAGGAGATTATACCACAGGTCTGTTATCACCATTTATTGTTAGATTTTAAGATAAAGAGGACAGAAAAAGGTATTTGTTTATCATCATTGTTGGAGGTTAAATTGTTCCATTCTATTATTCCCCCCGCTGCTAAAACATCATCATCAGACTATGGGCTTCAGTCCTAACAGAGGAACAGAACTTATCAATAACTGTTATACAGAAAATAAACACAAATATATAGATCTACAGAGCATCAGCAGCTTCTCTGGGTTAGAGCTGAACTTACAGATAACAAACCTGTCAGATGAATGAAGCTCCGATCAGTCACGGATGGTGTTTAATGAAAGAAGCCATGTGAGTGATGAAGCTGATTCGGTTCATTTTTGTTGATGGGACTAAAACTGATCTCCAGTTGAGCTGTGAATCTATTAAGAGCCGGGACGTTTGATTTAAAGGACTGACTTTGTTTCTCTTTTCCAGAGCTTCCAAATCCTAAAGGCGATAAACCTTTGGCTTGGTAATTAATAGCTTCATCTTCCAAATTTAGATCGTTTTCCAAAAAAATATATTTTATAAAGTAATTATACCTTTCATTTCAGCAGTGTTTTACTCATCATAACTTGGATGCTTTTTAGAGAAGGCGTTGTTGCTAGGTTGTGTGTATGCCGTGGAGTAATACTTATAGAGCGTCGGTCAGAGTGCTGCTATCGTCAGTAATGCCACGGGGAAAAACGTCTCTCAGTCAATCAGATTGCCAGGTCAGACCTACCTGTGGTATAATTTCCATTAATCAAATAGTGATTAGAAAGAACAAAATAAAGAAGAAAGAAAAAACTCTTAATGTGAATGTTCTGAGTCAAAAAAGAGTTTTAGATCATCAGCAATTCGAGCTGGACTTATAATACTTATAGATCTTTGGTCAGAGTGCCAGTATCGTGCAGTATGGGCTCTCCTAGAATGTCTCTCAGCCAATAAGATTGCAGAGCTAACTGTGGTATATTTTAAAATAAAAGCGTTCCAGATGATCCGCTGGTACATTTTGTATGTTTTGTATGTTTCTTAAGTTGTCAGAGCTCCATTGACTTGTTAATCCCTGTCTGAAGGTGTGACCGTGTTATAAAAGTACGCTATATTTATGCATTTGAAAAACCTGAAAGTGTGAACGATGCTTTTTGTACACTATGTCGGATTAGAGGCAAAATATAGATGGATTTTGTGTCAGTGGAAGTGGAAGGTACCAGAGGTGGTAAGTAAGTAAAAATGCCTGGTGACAATAATAGCGTAATAAATAGTGGTGGTGTTTGATGTTGTGGTTTAATAGGACACAAAATATAACAGAAGTTCACCGAACAAATACGAATCGTAACTTCAGTGAGAGTCTCAAAAGACATTTCAGTGCTAGTGTTATAGAATTCTGTTGCTGTTGGGAAACATTGGGAAAAAAAACTTTTTGACGTCTGCTACCGACTTGTACAACAGAAAAAAATACCAGCGATGAAGTCTGGAACAAATCCAGCATGACTTCCTGTCTCATCAGTCCACTGTGAAGTCAAACCAAGACTGCTTCTTACAAGGGCTCAAAAACTTCAGGTCACTGAAAGTGTGTTTTGCCCAGCATAAATTGACACACTGGAAGCTTTAGCCTGGTGTTCCAGCTTGTTAGTTTGGACTCATACTGCATTGAGTCCACCGGCACAGTGCTGGGATTTGGCTATAAAATGTTTCTCTTATTGTCAGGTCCAGATCATCGGTTTTAAAAAAAGTCTTCCTGATTCAAGTGGATTGATTCTGAGATTCTGAGGCTTGTTCTCAGAGGAACCCGTGTTTGTTTTGGACATTGCTAAGGCGTCTGGGCTGGAGGGATGAGATGTGAGGCGGATGTTAGTGACTTAACGTTATGCATCAGGGGAACTCGAGCCGGTCGATATGTAACAATAGATATTCTCCAAGACTTGTAGCAGGAGACCCAGCATCGCCTCAAGCTTCTGATTGTGACTCTTGAGTTCAGAGAATGATGAAGCCGTTCTGGGAGGAGGGAAGAAGTTCTTGGACTCTTTGCTTATGTTTTAATCTTCTAGAACTTCATCCAGAAGTACTTTCTTTACTTAAGTACTACTAATCTGATAAAAATACTCAAGTTGAAGTATCGACTCCCTGAAACACTGTCATTGTATTTTAATCCAACAAACTGCAGTTCTTCTTTCAAACTCCACTACACTACTTCATTTAAAAATATTGATATAAATAAACCTCGAGTGTCTGATTAATAAAAGTAAAGTGTATAATGCATTATGCTGAACATTAAAAAGGTTTGGAAAGTTTATATGTTTTATCCTTTCAATCCTCTCTTTCCTACTTTGGTCCTTTAAGCTCTCTCTTGGACTTTTGGCTTTCTCAGCCTTCTCTTTAGCATTCTTTAGCATTTCTTTCTGTGCTTTTTAAAATAATAGCTCACACACAGACACCTAATACCCCGGGGCTATCCTTCTACAAAAGGTCCAGCAGTGAACAAATGCTTTATCCACACTTTTATGCACACCACAGGTGTAAGAAGACAGGGCTGATTATCCCACAAAGCACGATAAGACAGTTTGCACTACAGCCCTCTGCCGCCCTCTCTGCTCAGAGGCAGCGGTGCAGATCTGGCTTGGAAATTGTGCTCAGGATAAACCAAAGGTCATTTTTACATCTTAATCAGATTCTGTTTGAAGGCGAGCAGATGTATGATGTTAAATTGTCTTGCGGAAGGTTCACACGGACGTCCTGATAGACGGCAGAAGCGAATGACGTCGTCTTCAAATCGGCTCTTCAAAGGCAGGTTGCAATAATCTATATTTATTTTGATCACGCCCATATTATCAGGACGACTGCCATCAGCTTTATAATTACTGTCTCTCCTGCGGCGCAGCACTCGCATCACCAGGACAGCCGCTGACTGACATGTCTGTAATTGTCCAATCTGCTCAGCTAGCGGTCAGCGACGCAGGACAGCGTGCTAATTAGCAAATGCGTTGTTTCTGGAAATACATGTCTACATTTGTAAGAGGTTGAAACGACAGTTATATCAAACCAGGGTGTCTTGTTTACAGTATTATTTCTGCTAAAAGATCATCTTCACTCATTTTAAGTTTCAGACTGTGTAGGATCTAAGATGTTAGCCAAATGCCGCTGGGACATGGGTTCAGGTTTGGCACGATTGGCTGCAATAGCAACCCCTTCAAGACCACAAGATGGACTGGCATATCATCCCATCCAGGGCACCCTTCTTTTGAATCAACTAGGATTCTAAATATCAACATGCCAAATTTCATGCCAAACATGCCAAAAATCAAAACCAGCCTCTATGAAAGGAAAGATGAAGATAATAAGTACGACTTTATCATGCTGTATGCTCTAATTACTTGAATTAATTGCTTTGCTTTCCTTCATATTGTTAGGAACATCTCAACAATTCAGGAGTTGGTGAATTTTATATTTAAACTCTTTAAGCATAATGGCAAATACATTCACCGTGCCTTTGTAGAGTAGCTGCAGGTACAGTATGTTAGAGATAAGTTTGTTCTGTGGGTGAAAAAAGAAAGAAAGAAAGAAAAAAACATGTTTCTGAAAAGGGAAAACAGAAGTTTGACTGGTGTAAACCTTATCTGTTTGATAACTGTTTGGTTTTGAGAAATGAGATGAAAAGTGAGACTTTAGCTGCCTTTATTGTCACTTTAATGCTCTTTAATGATCTCCGAGGATCAAACCCCACATCGGTCGAGATCCTGGTATCACAGTTCAAGCACACTTCAACACAAATTTAAAACCTATCAGCTAGCTGGTCCCAACTTTTGTTTTCCAATTCTATTGCTTGTATTCTGCACTTGAAGCTGCATGTTTCTGTTTATGCCAAACGTTTGATATCTCCCTCTTTTCACATGGCAGTCTGTTGTTAGGGAGTTAACTAAAGCTTGAGTGGATTATCTCTTTGGGTCAGACCCAATCCACTGTCTTAAAAAAAAATCCTTCCCAATCCAGTCGTTCCTCCTGCTGAGGTATTTCATCTTTCATAAAATGACACTCACCCTGGCAATGGAGCATCTTCAAGGACAAGCTGGACTGTGTGGTTGCAACAGAAGGAAATGTGTTAAATCAAATATCTATAAAGACTGCATTTTCAAACTTTTTTCCTGACTTTTTCTGAATCAAGTGACAAATTTGCAGTGGAAAAGCTGAGCTGCTTTACATCATTTTCTAATTACATTTCGAAAAAATATTTTACAAAATGTCAGACAATATTCCATAACATATCATATCATAGCTATGGAGTAAATTAAACCCTGACACATTTAATTATTGCATCCAATTCTTGCATAGTTGCAATCTTGATACGAAACTCTATGAGACGAACCCATAAATCCCGTCAGACGCCTGCTCTCGCTCTGCATCGCCCGACTTAGGTGGAACAAATCGATGCAGTGAGGGAGGAAACACAACACAATTAGAATGATAAAGGACACGACTTGCAGCTGAACGCCATCGCGTGATTCACCCAGATTCATCACATCTGACGTGACATCGTTCAGACGGATGGATCAGCACAATGTCCAGCTGCAGATGAGAGAGTGGTGGAGCCGAAACAAGAGTGCTGATGCAGGTGGAGGAAAAGCAACGGCGTGTAAAAACACAGGTGGAGAAAAATGTTTATTGCTTACATTTATGGAACAGGTGCAGAGCCTTATTCCAGAAACCAGAACATCTAGTGAGGAGAGATTTACTAATAACGGAAAAATCAGGGGTGATAACATGATGCACTAATAAGATGTTGAATGGTATGTTTTGTGTGTTTTCTAAATGTGAAGAAGTTATAAAGCAAGTACAACAACAAACAGAAGAATTTATGGATGAAGCAAGGACAGGGAAGAAATGAAAAGTAACAGGACTAGGACAGAAAGGTGGGTCTGAACCCCAACATTACTCGCCCCCTAAAAGGAAATGGAACAAGAATAACAAAACCTCAAGACACAGAGTCTATGAATCACTGATCACAGAGACAAGGAATCACAAATCATGAAGTACAAATCACATGGAAATGCTCAATCAAAAAGAATCACGTAATACAGAATCACTGATTCCATTTTACCTGACTTCCAAAACAGAGCAAACGTGAAACAAACTGGAAGAATAATAAACCAATAAACATATAACAAATCAAAAAAGAATCCAACAAGACATAATAGACCAAAAGTGTAACAACCAGAAGCAAACAGACACAAACCAAATAGACTAGACGCCAGACGAACCGAGAGTCAAGGAACAGACGGATCAGGGACCAGACCAAAAACACTGTTAGTTTCCGTGGCCAAACCCCAGTTTTTTGTTGTTTTTTCGGTTGTGGGTGATCAGGACTACATCGCCCACAATCCTCTGGTGGAACAGTATGGCTGCGGACCCATCTGTGACTCTGACTCCTTGGATTTTCTAAGTTGCGGTTCCATCTGGCATTAGCTTCTAGAGCCCGGTCTTAGCTTTCACCTTTTTCCAATACCTTTCCCCCCCGACTCTGTTCCTGGCATTTTGGTAATCTGTGTTGTTCCTAGGTTCTGTGTCTTTATTCCTGTGTTTGCTAGCGGCATTATATTCCAGATTGCGTTTCTATCTGGTTTATCTGTTGGCTGTGTTTATTCCTAATTTTATTCATGTGTTTTGTTTTTGCTACCATTTTTATGCTTTTTGGGGACTTTTTATTAATAAACTGTTTGTTTGAACTGGAACCTGCATTTGTCTGCTCCTGTTCCTCCATGCATCATAACAGAATGCCACCGTCAGGTATGAAGACAGCCGGTTCCAGGACTACCCCCTGTGTGCCGGACAGATTTGGTGGGGACCCTAATCTGTACCAGCAGGCTGCCTCCGAGTGGAGGACCTACCTGAGCCACTTTCCTTCCTGCTCTTCTTGGTTGGCCTTTGTGGTTTTGCGCCTGACCACAAGTCACTGCAGTGGACCACCAAGGTATGGCCACTGTACGAGGCTGGAATCTGTGACCAATTTCTGGAGGCAGCTTGATCCCCATCCATGACCAATTAGGGAGGAGCTTGGTCCCCATCCGGTGGCAGTCATGGAGTCCAGCCATTGCTTAAAGCCAGGGTCCATGCTCGTTTGGCCAACCACCAGACTCAGGTTCACGGACTGTCAGCGCTTGCCTCAGCTTGTCTGCCATCTACTGGACCCTCCGCTGGCTGGCAGCTAGAGGATTTCAGTTGGCGTCAGGACCAAACCACTCCAGGCTTCCATCCAGAAGACGTCAGTTCCTGGTCCCTTCCAGAAGACATCACTCCATGGTCCCATCCAGAAAACGTCAGTTCCTTGTCCCATCCAGAAGACGTTACTCCAGGGTCCCATCCAGAAGATGTCAGTTCCTGGTCCCTTCCAGAAGACGTCACTCCAGGGTCCCATCCAGAAGACAGCAGTTCCTGTTTCCACTCAGAAGATGTCACTTCGGGGTCCTGCCCAGAGCACACTCCCTCCAGAGACCGTCCAGAACACGCTCCCTCTGGAGACCTTCCAGAATACGCACGTCCCGGGAACCGTCCTGAGCACACTGCTTCTAGAGTACATCCAGAGCATGTCGCTTCTAGAGGACATCCAGAGCGCAATGCATCTAGAGGACATCCAGAGCGTGACGCTTTCAGAGGACGCCCCGTATGCGTTTCGCCCAGAGGAAGTTCAGAGCGAGCTGCATCCTGAGGACGTCTCACAGCATGCTTGAACCCCCCTACGGCCCCCCTAATTTAGACGTGATTTTCATTATCTCTGCGTTGACACGGCGACAATGCGGAACACTGATATAAAGTCTAATTTTCCAGTCGGACCCGTTTAGGCGGCACAACGAGTTTCCCTCGTGCCGTGCACAGCACTTAACGGATACAGTGAGGTCTTTAGCATCATGGTTGATGAGACCAAAGACATTAAAAAAAAACAACAGATATCTTTAGTTCTTAGGTACTACTTTAAAGGAGCTGTCCATGAGAGTTTCCTCCATTTTGAATCTGCTAATCGACTAGATGCAGCAGGGCTTACTGACAAAATTATACCCATTTTAGAAAGTCATGGTCTCGAATACAGAGACAATCTAGTAGGCCAAGGCAAACATATGATGGTGCTTCCGTCATGAGTGGCAAGTACACAGGTGTCCAGGCACGCATTAAAGAGCAAGCAAAGCATGCATTTTATGTCCACTGCAGTGCACAGTGTCTTAATTTAGTTTTAGTGGACACTGTCAAAACTGTTCCTGAGGCAGAGCAGTTTTTCTCTTTGCTAGAAAGATTATATGTCTTCACATCTGGATCGTATGTTCATCAAAAATGGCTAGGTGTACAAAAAGAGATGTATGAAGGTGCACCCAGAGAGCTCCAGAGATTAAGTGATACTCGCTGGGCATGTCGGTATAGGTCTTTACATAACATTATTGATCAATTGCCTGCCATTAAGCGAGTCCTTCACGAGATAGCACATGAACACAATGGTGACAGATCTGTTGAGGCACGAGGTCTGCTTGCACAAATAGATTTACAATTCATTGTTTATCTTGTTATATTCTGTAAAGTGTTTGGAAAAACAAAACTTCTCTCTGATATGTTACAGTCTCCATCACTTGACCTCTCAAAGGCTGTTGATTTAGTTGAAGCTTTAATTCAGACTTTGAATGACTACAGGAATGAGTCCTTTTTTGATAGTCTATGGAATGAAGTGTTGACTACTGCTATGCAATGTGATACTGCAGAACAGCCAACTGCAAAACGACAAAAAAAGCTAAACTCTCAACTTGGTGGACACACAGTGCTCTCTACATTAGGTCAAAAGAAGTCTGGTTCAGAACTAGATATAGAGAGTTACCGTACAGGCTTTTTCTACCATGTTTTAGATCAGATAGTCACTGAACTTAACAGGCGGTTCTCCAGCAGAAATTGTGACATAATGAATGCTATTCAAACTCTAAACCCTGAAAGTTCAGGATTTCTAAAAGAGGATGCTCTGTTTTCATTTGGTAAAATGTATGGGTCAAACATTGAGGACTTGGGACATGAACTACATCAGTTCAGGAGAATACAAACATGTGTGCCAAGACCCTCTAGTGTTGTAGAACTGGCATTGTTTATTGAGCCTTATAAAGAGGGGTTTTTTTAACTCTTCAAACTGCGTAAAGTAGCTGTTTCAATCCCTGTTACTACTGCTTCTTGTGAGTGGAGTTTTTCTACACTAAAACTGGTGAAAACCTATCTAAAATCCACTATGACAGATAAGAGGTTAAGCAATTTGGGTGTACTGAGTATTGAGTCAAGGAGAGCAAAGGCCTTGAACCTGGAGGAATTTGTAGATCTGTTTGCAAGAAAGCACAATAACCGTAGAATACAGTTGATTTAATGGATCTTGATTATGAAACTGCCAGGGTGTTTCTTTTACACTATTTGTAAAGCTTGGGTCCTATATGACAGACTAAGATTTGAATGTACTATTTAGTCAAGGACAAATAGATGACGGCTGATGTAAAAGAAATGTGGAGCTAAAAGTTGTATAAAAAACATATAAATAAAATGTTGAATGATATTGAATGCATAGATTTTCTTCTTAATTCCTGCACCATACGCTTCAATATAATTGGACCCTCTAACATACCCATTGGCCCTACACTGGCCCCCCCAGTTCAAATGGTCTAGAACCGCCACTGCCGATCCTGTGTCTGTTCTGAGGACATCCATACCGAGTCCTGTCCTGAGGACGTCCGCTCCAGTTCCTGTTCCAAGGACATCCACCCCAGGTCCTGTTCTGAGTACGCCTGTTCCGCTGTCTGCTCTGAGGACGTCTACTCGAGGTCCTGGGCCTGCTCCGGGGACGTCTGCTCCTGTGCAGAGGACATCCACCCCGGGTCCTGCTCCAAGGACGTTCGCTCCAGTGCCCGTTCCGAGGATGTCCATTCTGGTTCTGTGGATGTCTGCCCCTGAGTCTTTTCCGAGGAGGTCTGTTCCAGTGCCTGCTCCGAGGACGTCCATCCCTTGGCTGTCAAGTCAAAGTTGCTAATGGGTGAAGCAGGCCACAAATCCCAACTGGTCAAAAGGACCAAAAATCTGAAAGGGCGACAGGGATCAACAAAGAACAAACAGATGACACTAGACTAAACCGAGGCACTGGGCAGCAGGGAGGGAACCACCCTAGAGACAGCTCGGGCCGTTGCACAAACCGGTGGAGAGACTCGAGTGCCAGATGGTGGTGGCACAAAAAGGTCTAGGTAGCTCGGGACCTCTCCAGGGAAAGGCCGGACTCTGACTAACAACACTGACATGGAAACAAGTCTAAGGATAAACACAGGAATTTATGTAACCCAATAAAAGAATGAAATGAGGAGAGAAAAGAACTGAAAAGCAACGGGATTAGGACAGAAAATGGGTGGGTCCAAACTGAACCCCAACAGTTTGAGTTTCTTAGATGTAGATGTTGTGTAGCTGCTGGTTTATTGATCAGGGAGGCCAAAACTTTTGTACAGTTTTTATATCAATCTATTCAAGTCAGTACTGGCTAAGTTACTGATGAATTACTCTGTGTTGTTCATATTGTCATATATCCTTTGAGGGCTTCTCCTGGTGGATGTTTAAGTCATTGGTATTAACTTTTAAGATTAATGTAGCCACATTTTAATAAACAAATCCAAAGCATCTGTTTGTCTGCAGCCATTTGTCTGATTAAAGACATAAAAGCTGGCCACTCTTGTGCTCTTTTATCCAATGCCAGCAGAGGGAATCAAATTGAGCTTCCTGTTTGGACCATATGGTTCGATTCTGGCGGCAGTGGCAGCAACTCGTTGGCTTTCAGCCTTTCTTTACTAGATTAGGAACAAAGTCATTGGTTTACTTCCATGTGACCTACTGGGGCATGATTTGTGGAGGCAATATGTTCAGATTGCACTGCAGCCAATCATCTTCCTCAATTTGGTTATTGGTCATTTGGATAATGAGTGGAAGGAAGTGATGGATCAGTGAATACATCCAAAAAAAGATACAGCTTCTTCTGTTGAGTCATAGTGGGTGCAGAGACTGTTCTGGAAGCACTGGACCTGCCTGGTTGGAGTTTTACATGTTCTCCTACTTTCCTCCTACATTCCAAAGACATGTTTTAGGTCAATCGGCATCTCTAAAGTGCCCAGGTGTGTGTGTGTGTGATTTAGTATTTATATGTGTGCCCTGCCTTGCGCCCTGTGGACCACACCATTGCAGGGACCCAGAGTCTAGACTACACAGTGCCATCCGGTCCAGTCAGGGGTCATTCTTGGCTGTACCTGAGAGAGGAGAAGCCAGTCCAGGGGTTCATACCCAAAAAGTCCTACAACAGAAACCCCTACTCAGTACTGTGATGAATGACTGATGCACCAAAGCCCTCACGACCCTGACTAGGAGAGATGGGGAGTCAAAAATCTAAACGGGCCAAACAGGACAAAAATCCAAACTTTCCAAAAAGGCCACCTATAGGGTTAAACAAGCCAAAGATTCTAATGGGCCAAGTGGGCCAGAAATTGCAACAGGCCACCAAAAATGCTAAGGAGCCAAACAGACCAAAAAGCCCAGCATGCCAAATGGGCCAAAATGCTAATGGTCCAAAATGGTCAAAAATGCTAATGGGCCAAAATTATAATGGTCCAAATGGGCCAAAACTCCCAATAAGCCAAATGGGCCAAAAATACTAATGGGCCAAAAATCCTAAAGGGCTAAGTGGGCCAAAAATTGCAACAGTCCACCAAAAATGCTAACTGGGCCAAATGGGCTGAAAATGTTACGGGGCCAAACAGCCCAAAAAGCCCAGCAGGCCAAATGGGCCAAAATGCTAATGGTCAAAAATGCTAATGGGCCAAAAATCCCAATAAGCCAAATGGGCCAAAAATACTAAAGGGCCAAATGGGCTGAAAATGTTAAGGGGCCAAACAGCCTAAAAAGCCCAGAAGGCCAAATGGGCCAAACATGCTAACGGGACAAACAGGCCAAAAATCCCAAAGGGCCAAAAATCCCAAAGGGCCAAAAATCCCAATGGGCCAAACTGGTCAAAAATGTTAATGGGCCAAAAATCCCAAAGGGCCAAAAATCCCAGTGGGCCATCATTATCATTGTCTGGTTCAGTTCTGGTGAATTACATGAATTTTTTAACCCAATTTTAAAGTAACCCTTGACTTTTCCTAAGGTCCTGATACATTGTGATTAATCACACCTCTCTTAGGTTCAGGTGACTGTGGTGGGAATAAGATCCCACCTCAAGAATGCTTGCCGTTATGATGGGAGGAGATGGGTAATCATCTTTAGAGGTGTTACTTGTTCTCTTTCGTTGGCTGCTGTCCTTGGCTTCACTGAGGAAGCTAAATGAGTTTGGGTGAGGAATGCTCGAGCCAGGTCGTCTTAAGCTCCTCAGCTCTTTAGCTGTCATTATGATTACTCGCCTGGGGCCAAAGGAGGAAATTGGAACGCTGCTCCTGCCTTCTGGAGCGATGCGTTACTACAGCACTCGACAATAGCACGTGTTTTGTGTGGACAGTCATGGAAATGATCGAGAACTAAATCAAAATCTCTGCATGCACCATGGCTGGGATTTCTAATAAAGCAAGAAAGGTAACATAAAGGAATGTCTCTAAATCCATGAATGAACTAAGAACATTATGATGACATGCAAATTTAATATGCACCCACGCCTCCTCGTCGTGCCCTCCAAGTTACGCCTTGAGCTGATAATGAGAATTCGCTGCACTTCTTGCCCATTGGCATCGCAAAACGAGAACGACGTTTAACAAACCCCTCATTCTCCAGCAGGTGGTTCATTCAGGATTGCCCGAATGAATTCTGAAATCGCTTGGCACGTTTGAGGGTCATTTCATCACCGTGCATCTGCGCAGAGACGAACCAAGGTTATTACGTGGTGGAATGGAAACGATAATCATCAGAAGAAGCATGCAGAGCCATGGAGTCTGACTGGATTATTTATAACTAACAAATAATAAATATAATAATAATAGTAACATCTTTTATTTTGGGCTCTGGTGTGGAGTGCGGACTTGCCCTGGATGGGATGCCAGTACTTTACAGGGCTGGATAGGCATCGCTGTTGCAGCGCTGAGGGCTGATCTCCGTCCAGCCTCCCTTCCTTCAGTTGTGTACAACGACCCAGTCACCTTAAATTCAGCTTGTTTTTTTAGCCTGGCACACTGCTGAATCGTACTTTATTCCGTTCTGCATGCAAACAATGCAGAGGGATTAATCACCCATGCTTTGTCGAACTGATGTACTGCTCTTAATTGCTGTTGGCCCTCGTGGGAACACTCGACCCCGAGCGACGCCCTGCAAGGTCGGCCTGCCCGAGCCGCCATGTTCACCCAATTGGCCCATACATCACACGCGACACATGGGGAAACGAATGAGAGCGCTAACCTGAGCACACCACACCGCTATCCCCGAATCCTCACTAATGCCTGCTCAAACATCTGCACCAGGGGTTACAGTGTTACAGAAAAGCAGCTGATTAGCAACAAACAGAGCTGTGCAGTATGTCATTTTCTTTCATTCAAGGGTTTTTATTATTATTATTATTATTATTATTATTATTATTATTATTATTATTATTATCAAACAAATCATAAATTATGCGTTTTACTCATATATTTAAATGTTTTACTATTATTATTATTATTATTATTATTACATGAGGAAATCTGTATTTTATACATAAATTATTAATATATATATTATGTATATTTTTTGGAATTTTTTTGTTTCATTCAAGAATTTTCAAAAACCCATATTTATTACACACTTTTTTTTAAATCACAAAAGTTAAAATAATTAGTTTTATTATATTTATGACTTTATGTATAAAACCATTATTACCAATATTATTATTGCTATTATTCTTGTTTTTATTATTCTTATTGTCATTATTACCAAATAACTAAATGTAATTTTTTTGGTCTTTTTTAGCACTTTTCTTTAATTAGAGCTGTGATTTTTGTAACCTGGTTGTAAAGGACAAACGTCCTCTCTTGTTACTGTGCTGTTATTAAAAGAAGCTCGTTATGGAGGCTCGTCCTTGACTGAATCCTGCAGCCTGTGAAAGCTAAAGACGATGTTAATCTTAATGTTTGCTCCAGTAGGAAAGATCATTAGGTTTCAGTCATCCATCGAATCCACTTAAGAGAAGGAAATCTGACCAGGTTCTGATTACAGACACCATTTAAACCATAACAGGAAAGAGTCTCACCTTGTCTTATTTAAAATTAATTTCCACAAGATTCAAGGATTTATTTGTCAAAAACAAATTCATAATCAAATAATCGGGTTTCAGTCTCAGAATAATTATTTATTGGGGTAATAAATAAAACCTTATATGTATTTATTGACATATCTATAAAGTATTCTTTATCCTTTATTGGATATTTAAGTCTAAAAGTTAAATAATGGTTAAGAAAATGACGAAGATATAATTAATAAATAAAGTATTTCTAATGTCTAATGCTTTTGTATTGCGGCGTATCTTGGCCACTAGAGGTCAGCAGTGATGCACATCAGTGAGTAAGCACCAGCTGCACTGCAGGCTATTTAAGTGACTAAGAGTTAGAGCTGGGTCGTAGAGTTAGAGTTAGAAGTGTGTATGTATGACGAAAAGAAAGGCAAAATACAAGCTGGAGAACTGAAAATCTAAAAGAAAATGAAACTATGTTAATGTCAAGTAGAGAGTAGAGAAAGACATCTGGAAATAGGTAACTGGAAAGAAATAAACATCTAAAAGAATAATATGAAGTCAAAACAAACCAAGAAAATATATAGTTCTCATTTTTCTTTGTTTATGTGGGTTGAGTTTAGTTTGGCTTTCCTTTATTTCCCATTATGTGTAGACTTTTTGGTTAAGTTTCATTTTGTGCCATTGCTTCATGCCCCACTCTATAGCTGTGCTTTGCGCAATGACCATTCATGTCACCTCTTGGTGCATTAGTAAAGCACACAGTTTGAGTTTGTGGTGGTGGAAGTCCAAAGAACTACAGTTACACGAAGCACAATATCTGATTCACTCAACAAGGTCCAAAATTATAGCACGTAAACAGATTGTTATATACATTACCTCCCCACCTGCCAGCTTTTACACGAAAAGTTGAGTTTTAAATACAGACAGAGAAAGCATCATGTTTCCTTATCTGACTCAAATCTTATTTTTCATATTTTCCCCTCCAGTCCATTCAAACTCGGATGTTTATTTAGCAGAGGAAGTAAAAACAGGGCTGGTGATGGTTTGTGTAAGGTCTCTTGTCCTTGTTTGTTCTGGATCGGATTCAGACTCGGCGCGTGAACAATTCATCTGAAATGTGCATGCGGCGTCGGCGCGCTGGGATTAGCATGCCTGTTTATTCTGCGTTAGCTGCTCGAGCTCGCCCTGACTGGAATACTGAGCGCAGATTAAAGGTCTCGTGCATTAGGAATGGAACCCACGCTCCCAGCGAGTTCTCACAAAACCAGCCGAGACGGCACGACAGGATACACTACACAACGCAAAGAATAACAAACAACACGACGTAGGTGTGCGACGTTTGCTCTGAAACTGGAAACAGTTTGGTAGTACACTCAACAAGTGTTTTTTTTTTAAATATATCTACAGTGGGGCAAAAAAGTATTTGGTCAGCCATTGATTGTGCGAGTTCTCCTACTTAGAAAGATGAGAGAGGTCTGTAACTTTCATCATAGGTACACTTCAACTATGAGAAAAAAAAAATCCAGGAAATCACATTGTAGGATTTTTAAAGAATTTAATTGTAAATTATGATGGGAAATAAGTATTTGGTCAATAAATTTGGTTCAACTCAATACTTTGTAACATGACCTTTGTTGGCAATGACAGAGGTCAAATGTTTCCTGTAAGTCTTCATCAGGTTTGCACACACTGTAGCTGGTATTTTGGCCCATTCCTCCATGCAGATCTCCTCTAGAGCAGTGATGTTATGGGGCAACATGGACTTTCAACTCCCTCCACAAATTTTCTATGGGGCTGAGGTTTGGAGACTGGCTAGGTCACTCCAGGACCTTGAAATGCTTTTTACGGAGCCACTCCTTCGTTGCCCGAGCAGTGTGTGTTTTTGGATCATTGTCATGCTGGAAGACCCAGCCACGCTCCATCTTCAATGCTCTCACTGATGGAAGGAAGTTTTGGCTTAAAATCCCACGATACATGGCCCTGTTCATTCTTCCCTTATCACGGATCAGTTGTCCTGTCCCCTTTGCAGAAAAACAGCCCCAAAAGCATGATGTTTCCACCCCCATGCTTCACAGTAGGTATGGTGCAATTCAGAATTTTTCTTCCTCCAAACACGGCGAGTTGAGTTTTTACCAAAAAGTTCTGTTTTAGTTTCATCTGACCACATGATATTCTCCCAATCCTCTTCTGGATCATCCATATGCTCTCTGGCAAGCTTCAGACGGGCCTGAACATGTACTGGCTTAAGCAGGGGGGCACGCCTGGCACTGCAGGATCAGCATAGTATGTTACTGATGGTAGCCTTGTTACTTTGGACCCAGCTCTCTGCAGGTCATTCATCAGGTCCCTCTGTGTAGTTCTGGGATTTTTACTCACCGTTCTCATGATCATTTTGACCCCACGGGATGAGATCTTGCATGGAGCCCCAGATCGAGGGAGATTGTCAATGGTCTTGTGTGTCTTCCATTTCTTTACAATTGCTCCCACAGTTGATGTATTCACACCAACCTGCTTGCCTATTGTAGATTCACTCTTCCCAGCCTGGTGCACGTCTACAATTTTCTTCCTGGTGCCCTTCGACAGCTCTTTGGTCTTGGCCATGGTTGAGTTTGGAGTCTGACCGTTTGAGGCTGTGGACAGGTGTCTTTTATACAGATAATGAGGTCAAGCAGGGGCCATTAATACAGGTAACGAGTGGAGGACAGAAGAGCTTCTTAAAGAAGAAGTTACAGGTCTGTCAGAGCCAGAAATCTTGCTTGTTTGTGGGTGACCAAATACTTATTTTCCACCATTATTTAGAACTAAATTCTTTAAAAATCCTACAATGTGATTTCCTGGATTTTTTTTTTCTCATTTTGGCTCTCATAGATAAGTGTACTTGTAATGAAAATTACAGACTTTCTAATTCGGAGAACTTGCACAATCAGTGGCTGACTAAATACTTTTTTGCCCCACTGTACATTATATACACACAGACATATACAAACGTACCAGTGAACGACACTCACACTTCTTATGTTAGTTCCAGATACTCATTGTTAATTCGTTCCAGAAGGTTAGTCGAGTACGGAAAACTAAACGTAACCAAATGAATGTTTCCCATAAGGAAAAATGTAATTGGTTCCAGACCCCCAGAAAATCTACACTGTATAAGGTATTAGATGAATTAATGGAGGTGTATTGTACAGCTGCTCCCTGATTTATGATGGGGATATGTTCAACAAATCCATCATAAGTTAAATGGATCATGAACTGAGGAGTTTAATATAGTCTATACTGTATCACAGCAGAGCTGATTACACATTAACACTTTCATTAACCTACAGTTACCCAAAATCATTAACACAAAGCTTAAAGTTTTGGAAAATCTCATGTCATTTAGTGAGATTGAAAGTGAAAAGTAAAAGCAAAACACTTACTCTATCGATGGACTAAGCATTGTTACTCATAGAAGTTAAAGCAAATGCACTGAGTACCGAGCAGACAGCAAGAACCTGAATTCGACGAGTACTGGGATGGTCGACAACTGAGGTACCTCTGTACTTGGACATGAATTAACATTCTAGACTTAATGTAGACTTAGACTTTAGACTTAATGTACTAAAACAATGACCAAAACAATGACAAATAAGCATTTTACTTATAATAGGTTTAAATGGGCAGCAAAAAGCGTAAGGTAAAAATCATTGCTTTCCTTTTGGATTGCAAGTTCATCGTTTCAGCAGTAGAGATTACTTATGATCAGTAGGAACTGAGAGAAGTTTGGTTTTAGTTAATTAAACCACGTTAAGCTTTGTTCACGTTAGGCGTTTTAGACTCTCCCTCTCTCTAATGCAGCAGTTGAGCTAGGAGAGCTCGGTCGGCCGAACCCGGTACACTGCTGAAGCCCAGAATCATGCTGGTACCTTAGATGTTGGAGATATAACCTCCTTTATAAAACCTGAATTTATACACCAGTTGTGTTTGTGTGGCTCTGCAGACACCATTGACTCTGATGATTGTGGAGAGCAGAGTTTAACCTTGATCACACTCTTTATAAGCAGAAACTGGATGACGGAGGTCCTCTGAAGCAGATGGAGGGGAGGGGACAAGATCAGCCCCTTTCACCCTGAAACAAACCGCCCACCTGGAGGACAGGAAGAGGAAGCAGCAGCACCCTGGTGCTCGTCCTTGTGAAATCGCTTAAACAGCAGGACGGTTGGGTCTCGACCTCAGAGACGTTTGGTGGGTAAATGTTAGGACCAGTGATACTGCTCTGAGCTTATCAGCAGTGAAACTGCATCGACATTAAATCCTCAGTTTAAACCTCGAATGACAAGCAGCAACGGTCATGCCACCTAACAACAAACACCTCTGCAATTTGGAGAATTTAAATCAAATATAAAAAAAGTACTGATATCAGAATGGGAACCTGTCCAGAGGTACCTGTGCATAGTGAGTTCTGGGTGAGTGTCCCAACCCTCCAGGATAAGCGGGGGTAAAACCGGAGGCTTTGCTTTTGCTTTAAATAAAATTAAATGTATATTTGATTATTTTGTTTAGCTCTTTGCTTCGTGTAATTATTCCTGTAATGATACAAATGTTTTCTGTTAAATGAACAACATTTAGGAACAAAAATATCATTTTATACAAGCGTATGTATTTTATGTAGATCTCAAGGCCATGTCAGCTTCAAGTTAAAGTTGAAATTAAAGTAATAGCCAGAAAAAAGGAAAAAATTGGATGTGCAGAAGATTTAAAATGATCCATTAGCAAAATCTACCTTTTACATTTTTCTTAATTTCACAACATTCCTCTTTTCTTACACCTGGCATGTCAGAGCTTCATTTTTATTTCCTATGTAGGAACCCTCTCACGGTAATGCCCCCCAAAATGCCGCTCCATCAGCAAATCAATTCTTGAATAATAGATTAAGAAGTTCATGCCTACATCCAGTGCTTTTAGCAGAAGTGATTTTTAAGTCTTTATTCCGAATAAAAAATTCATAAAATCGTTAACTACTCCCGGTCCTTTATCCCGCTGTTCTGATAAAAAGTGAGATTTAGGAAGGTGGTGCAGAGAGGTCTCTAGACAAAGAGGCAGGAGTTAATGTGGCGCCGGTGCCAGGCTGATGGAAAGGGGCATCAGCGGGTGAAAGCGGCGTGCTTACAGGGGCAGTTAGCCGTGACCGTGCACTCTTTTGTCTTGTGTGATGAAAGGCTCGGAGAGATTTGTTCTTACTCACGCGAGATGCAGCTGTTAGGATTTGGATCCAAACCGAAATGGGACGGGTGATGGTAGGAAGGAGGAACAGGACGGATGATGCAGTTTAAATCCTGAAGCGGTAACTCAAGGTGAACGGATTGGTGGTTTCATCTTAACGATGCTCCGGCGCCCCACTGATGGACTTCATCAATCTCGAGGTGATGAAGCACCTCCATTCAGACGAGAATCTCTTCAGGATTAATTACAACTCCAGACACTAAATACCTTTTATTACCACAAAATCTCCAGCACATCGCTTCTTCTACTGCCCATTGGTCCAGTACCACGACTCTCAGTGCTGATAACAACAGTGGCATTTCCATTGAGGATGATTTACCTAAATTAACTACTGGAACAGTAGTTTGCAGTTTCAGTACCAGTCCTTATATAAATGGCACCAGCTCTAATATGAAAGCTGCCCTCAAACTTAAAATCCTAAACTATACGAACTATAAGTAAAGCGAAAATGCTTCTTACAATCTTAACATCAGACTATCCCAAATAAAACGTGTCCATTCATTGGATCCTGAATGAGAAGAGCAGGAACTTGATTCTCCCTGCTAGCCAATCAGAGTGGAGATTTTATTTCTAGAGAGAAAGGACTGCTTTATTATGTTTGATTGGCTTGTTCATATTCAATAATGATTAAAAAAACAACATTCAGTTTATAATTAACGTTACCTCATACACACACATCAGGCTCGACTGGTCTCGACAACAATTTCCAAGTCCACCATACCCCGAGACCGAGACAAGACCGAGTCCAAATGAGGTCGAGACCAAGACTGGACTTGAGTACTACAATAGTAAAAGTTTAAGTAGCAAAGTTTCAATTTCCATTTCTGACTTCAAATACCAAAATTTACTATTTCCATTGGCAGCAGCTCAGGTTCCAAGGCTTCTGTTTTGATACTAAAATCTAGTATTAAACATTGGTGATTTCAAACTTTGCTCCTGCTGTAGCCCATCCGCTTCAAGGTTACTGTTTGATTTCTATCAGAATGAACCACTCTGCTTTCTCCTCTGCCCTCTGGCATCAACGTGGCTGGATAATTTCTCTTTTATTTTCTAGAGATGGTGCTATGTGTGAACATCCCAGTAGATCAGCAGTTTCTGAAATACTCACCCAACAACCATGCCACGTTCAAAGTCACTTACATCCTTTTTCTCCCATTATGATGCTTGGTTTGATTCAGGAGCTCGTCTTGATCTTGTCTGCATGAATGAATGCATGGTATGATTGGCTTATTAGATAGTAGATATTTTTTTCATAAACATGAAGGTGAACAGATACAAGAATCTACTGCTGGAGTCAGGAAAGAACTAGTTGTATATCAAATTAAAAATGATCCTTAAAGAAAGTCATGTTTTTATTTCTATTCCTGAGGGAACCTGACTCGGAGCAGAGAGACTTCTTGGAGAATCAATTCATATTCATGAGATAATGAGAGCGAGATCAGGCAAGAATGAACTCGGGGAACTTTGTTTTGTTCTTTTGCAGTGTTAGTGATTTTTACATAATAAAGTAATATATATTTAGATCAAATCAAGTTCACTGGTAAAAAAAGATTCATTTATTAGGACAAAATAATACAGTTGCTTGGCATGCTGCCACGGCAGCTTTCAAGACATTCCCTTTATTTATAAATGAAACTTTTCTTAAATGTGCTTTTTATTATGAAATACTTGTAAGAAAAGATTGAGAAGGGTATTGAGTCATAAAGAAGAATCCAAGTGAAAGTTGTTATCAAGACCAACAGTCCTTTCACAAAAGAAAGAGATATGACATCTAAGACCCCTCTAAGATATGATCTGGGAACTCAGAGTCCCAGAGTCCTGAACCTGCTGGGCACGGTACTGTTTGTCTCCTTTGTGTTGCTACCTCAAGTAGAATGAAAAAATAAAATCAAAAAGAAAATAGAGAAATGAAAAGTAGAGCCTATTTAGTTTTATTTTGTAGCTCCCAGCTTTCAGAAAGTTCTTATGTTCAGGCACATCATCTCAGTGTTTTCTCCGTTTGCCCTTTCCCTTAAATTTTTGGGATTGCTTTATAGGAGCGCTGGCTTTCTCCGTCCGTCACGTTGCTCTGTGGTTCGCTGGTCACACGGTCTTCTTTCATTACTATCATTCTTTTCAAAGCATTTCCTCCTTGTCCCTGTTTCCCTTGAGCGCTCCGAGCGAGGGTGATTTAACTCTGAAACTGGGTTCAAACCCTACCGACCCGAGACAAATTTGTTTTTAATAAAGTGAAAAAGTGTTCATTTAAAAATGCGTGTGCAGAGTCAGAGCTTGAAAAGTCAGCCGGTACCAGCGCTTAATTTTAGGAACAAGATGGGATATGTCTCAGATTCTGGCACTTATTTATGTTGCTCCAGCATTTCTGCATTTCGGTAAACATTTTTTAATGAAATGATACTTATTTGCATTTCCAAAAACTTTAAATTTCTTTAATGGTAAGTGCAGTCCTAGCGTCATTAGATCATCAGTCACGTTTTGCACGCTCATGTGTCAGGAAAGCTGAAAACAGCAATTTTGGGACGACAGAAAATGAATTCAAGCTTGTATGTTATGATGGGATCTTCCACACCAAACATGATTTGTGACGAAAATGCGATTATTTTATTCACCCTCTCAATTTTTAACAAAAACTTTTTTTTTTTCGCCTTCTGTTGTTCCCTCTCCTCCTGGATGGAACCACAGAACCATTTTATTCGCTTATTAAATGTTCAGGTTCATGTTAAGAAAAATAATAATAATACTAGTAATGATGAATAATCAATCATATTTCTTTCTTTTTTCCAAAATCAGTACCTGATAACGGCATTTGTATTTTCCATCACTTGAAGACACTTTGTCATCTTGGCTGTTTTTTGTTTTTTGAAAAATTTAACCAGGAGGCAAAATAAAAAAATGTTTGTTTTTTTTAACCAAGTTTGGTGTGTACATTTTCGAGGCAAAAAAATTAACTGAATTTTTGCATTTTTGCATACATTTTTCATGTTGTGTTCAGTATATAACAGCCTCATACATAAAGTAAGCACTGGCTGACACAATAAAAAGTAAAAATAAATTGTAGACAAATGAATCGATTTGAAAAGGAACTGTAAATGCATCCTTAATAAGACAAATGTCATTTTATTCATGAATAACAGTGAAGAATATTAAATTCACACATTCTCTAAGCTTTACCTTTTTATTAATGTATTGTTGCTATCCCTGATATCTCCTAAAACTAATTATCCTTGTCCAGAAATTCTTTTATCACTACAAAACTGATCAAACCAGAGCTCGGGATGGAACATAATTCTGACATAAGACACTCTAATTACAGCTCTAATTACCAAACGAATGTGGACCCGTTATTTCATCAGTAGGACGAGTATAATAAATACAATTATAATTAAGTAGCTAATTCAGTTCACCTACGTGACTGCGTGTCACTTCCTAATTCGCTACGAGGCCACAGGGAACGTATCGTAATTTGGGAAGATATGTTGGGTGGGGGGGTTAATTGGGTTCTTTGGTCAAAATCCTCTCAGGAGAACCCAGGAGGAACATTTGCACCCCTTCAGAAGAAAACCCTGTCCCCTGAGCTGTGGAACTAGATTCCTGGTCCTGACTCTGGATCACCTGATCAGGGAAAAGTTCAGGTTGGCAGCTGCTGACTTTCCTGGATTTATGGAGGCTCCTGCTAGTTTTTTGTGTAAACTCCCTGCTTTTTCTTTCTGTGATTGTTTAAAAGATGTCGTGACGCCTATTTGTGAGCATGGACAGATTAGAATGCACTTATATAAATAATAAAATGAGCTCCGATGAAACCTATTATGTAGCCTCAAGGTCCGTTAGTTTCGGACTCAGTGTGAAGAATGGCGTTAATATACATGTGTTATTTTTAAAAACTTGACGTGTATTTTTTCCGCTGTGAAAAGGCTTTAAGTTTTCTGCAAGCACATTTATCTTCACTGTAACCATTGGAAGGTCTTTTACACTATTAACCCTTGTGTTGTCTTAAGTGACCAGTATGTGAAAACCAACAACATGATCTTTTTGAAGCTTGAAGTTTGATGACTTTTCCTAAAGTGACCGCACACACAATGGGTAATTGTTATTGAATGATACTGATTTTCTTGTGCATGTGCAGAATCTCCCCTGCACGAAGTTAACAGACAAAAGTCTGACAAATAATTTTGTCAAAGAAGAAAGTTGATAGATTTACATTCTTCATATTTTTTGTTTAGTGTCTATTTTCTTATTTATTTTTACTTATTGTTGCTGTTTTTATACAGCACCTTGTGATTCGTGGAAAATGGCTCAAAAAATGAGAGAAGACTAGTATTTTTTGTACAGGTATGTACTGTTTATCGTTGGCATCATGCTCTGTGAAACAGGTTGATCGAAATCGATCGCTGATCGAAATGGATGCTGACCATAGTCACGTCCTCTTTTTACGCCGCTGTAATGTAAATATAAAGGGTAGTTTTACAAGACAACTGCGTGCAAACTATACGCAAATTCCTCCCCCAATACTGCGGAAAACATGGGTGATTGATGATCGATTGAAACAACCTGATACGTTTGTTTAAAGTTGTTTAAAAGAACAATACGGAACATCAGCCAGGTGAATCAGAGACTCCACGAGTGAATGTGAACCAGTTTATATAATTATAGGTTAGAAAGAATAAACAAAGGGGTACTACTTACAATAGGACAGGTACTTACATTTACAAACACCATTTACAGCTTGGTAGAAATAAGGAGACGTCTCTAAACACATCAACCGAGTTCAGTCTCAAGTCCAAGAAAATGATTATGGTAGTTGTGTTGTAAAAGAGGGATATTCACAATGTCCGTAATGAATAACAGGTTGTTTCTTCATGCAAAAATAGATTTGGGGTTTAGAATTCAATCAGGCCGCTTTATGTTAGGGGTTTAGTGGAGGCAGGTCTAAGACCACACAGGGATAGATCATAAAAACAGATTGTAGGTACACCAGCAAATGGTAGGTTTACTCCTCCAAGCTGGCATCAACGATACTAGTGTGGAAATAATATAGGTACATTCAGTGAGATTATAAAAATGATAATAATGAAGTAAAACTTTCTGTAAGTACATATGCATTGTTTAATATTTGGAGACAATATTTAGGTTCAGGTACAGTTTATACAGCGCTTTTAACAACAGCTATTGCCAGGAAAGAAACTTTGGCTAAAACCAGCTCATATAAGGAAGCCATTCTCCTCTTGGTGAGACCAGACAAGGTGTTTAAGATTGTTCCTGGCTGGGTACCTTTCATTATTTTAGTTTGAGTCTTAATTATGTAGAATTTGACTGTCTTATGAATATAACATGACTTGAAATGCTGTTCAATTACGAGATGAGTATTTTTATTACAGTCCAGATCCAGGCTGCAGAAGCAACAGTTTTTAATGGACACAGAACCCACTGGAGTAATGTTGATTACTTTAAGAAGGCTTTTGGAGCCATCTGAAATATGCATGACTACCCATGACTGTGAGGATACAGGAAAGTATATGTGAACTGCAAGAATGTTTTTGGAAGAGAGTGAGCGAGAGAGAGAGCGAGAGCGAGAGAGAGCGTCAAAACAGAAGAGATATGGAACGAAGGATTGGGAAACTGTCTGGCTTCCTTGACAGAGACAGATGGAGTGGTAGCCACCAGATTTAGTGGAGGAAGCAGTTTATAGAACACTGTCAGAGAGGAACAGCGAGACAGTCTTGAAATCGAGGACTCGAGTCAAAGCCATCAATCTCTCGGGCTGGATCAGACACAGAGCGAGAGCGAGCCAAGGCTTGGTTAGGCTTCAGAGCTATCAGATTTTAATAAGGCATGCAGGAAGTCTAATCTCTCTCCTGATCTTCATCACCCAATGCTATTTCTATCCTGCCGAGATTTCCTGCATCGTCGCGATAACACGCTGCTCAGGTCTTCCAGGATCCGGAGGGGTCGCGTTCTCTCCGGTCATCCGTATGCAAATGCCTTCTGTCCTGCCAATCACCTGGCATAAATTGGGACGACGAGCGTACCTGCCTGCGATTCTGTAGTAGATGCAGAACAATCCTGGCCTGCTTTCCTTTCTAGTACTAGTTTCTACTTACTAGTAATAAGAGCTTATATTATAAGAACAATGCATCTTAGTAATTGAACTGAAATAGGGAAAAAAAAATGTAGATGTTACTCAGATAAATAGACATAGCACACAATTAAGGCCTTTGCAGACTGAGTCCGATTTTTATGGATGAAAAAACACATGTCAAGTTTTAAAAAGAACACGTATATTAATGCCGTCCTTCACACCAAGTCCGAAAATGATTTTAATTTCTGCATTAAAATGAGGCTGACCAATCAGAGCTCGGTTGTCGGGCAGAACAGCTCATCAAGAGCTTATAGGACGAGCAACACGCTGACTCTAAAACATGGATATTAAAGAAAAGATCTGGAGGAACAGAACTGAAAGGCTGGAGAATGATGGTCATAAAGCTCACAGTGACTGGATGGAAACGTCTTATTATTTATTATATTTAAGTGTCTGATCATGATCACAAAAACAAACTATAAAAAGCTTCCTGCACTAATCTTCACTCGTGTTTTTTTTTAAGTTGATGATGTGAAAAAGACATGGCAAAATCTCACTCCCATTAAAAGAAGGGAAATTAAAGAAAGCAAAAGCAGGGAGTTAAAAGAGGGTTTAGACAAAAAAAAATGTAGCGCACTTGCTGTGAAGGTCCCGATACGTTAAAAATCGCATCCCTTTTTTTCTTGCATAAAAACCAGACTCGGTGTGAAAAGGCCCTTACAGCCGTGACGTTATTCACACCAGGATCTTGAGGGAACATCATATCTGAAGGGTGTTGTAGAGAGTGGAGTGGATTAGAAATTAAGCTCCGCTCAAGCATCAGCCAAGGTGTAGGAATAAAAATTCTCGCAATTGCACAATGAGGGTTTTCATGCATTCCAAAAATTTCTACTGCATATATTATTAGGCGATAGTGCCGCATTTCTGTCTTTTTATGATGGTGGGTGGTTGTAATGATAATAAAATTGATGTAGCGTAACGACCGCAAGGCAGATGATACCCTGTGAAGAAATTCCTGGCCAATTTTGCATAATGACATCTTCTTAAATGGTTTGTAAATGAAAATGAAACTTGCTTCATCACTGTCATGTTTTAGATGTTGTTTGTCCTTAGGTACTTCCTTCCAAAACAAACAGAATAAGATACTATATGCACTTTTTTCATTATTCTCTTTGTGAATTCGGTGAGCTGCTTTTATTTAGTAGTACATATCATATGTGGATGCCACCCTTTAAGGCCTGCGCCTTTGTAGAAGGGTAGCCAGTACAGTATGACAATGCATTATTCGTCTTATATGAGCCTACCATACTGAAAAGAAAAAAATGCAAAGTGTAATCAAGGTTTGTGTCTTCTTTGTTTGAAATTATCAGTTCAAAACAAGTTCTTTTTTTTGAGCACATCGCCTAAAGGTGCCCCATGTTTGCCCTTTCCTGCCCTTTTCCTGGCTCTCTCAATTAAGAGTGCTTGCTCAGCCTGGCACTCATGCCATTTGATAGTACAGTGGTGGAGCAGGCATTGCGTTACGGCAAGATCCTCGGTTGAAGCCACGCTCTGGGCATTATCTCTCAAAGTTGACTAATCGCATTCTTTCATTCATTCTTTTTCATGCCCGCTTAATCCAGTTGAAGATTGCGGAAGGAGCCAGACATTTATACCTTGATGTAACTTTGGCTGCTTCAGGTCGTTGCTGTGATACGTCAACGCATCTGCCATATTGGTCCAGGCAAGACTGGCTTATAAACAAATACAAGTGAACAGAGGAGCTGTGTTTTTCTGGTTAAAATGAACAATAACCCAATTATTTATCAACCGATTTAAATGAGTCAATTTTCTATTTAAGTGTTTTTGATCTCTCTGGAATACAAAAAAAGTTTTGACTCCAGTTACTTCAAATCTCGATAGAAATGATGTGTATCAACGCCAGGCAGGATAACATTTACATTTCTTGCATTTAGCAGACGCCCTTATCCAGAGCGACTTACAGTCCAAGCAATTGTGGGTTAACGGCCTTGCTCAAGGACCCAACAGTGGCAGCTTGGCAGAGGTGGGATTTGAACCCTGGACCTTCTGGTCCATAGTCCAGCACCTTAACTGCTAGGCTACCACAGTCACAGATAACGTGGTGGAAAGTAATTCATTGTCATTAGAAATTGTAAAAACTCAATGGATGGATTTGGATTATTTCCTTTGGTTAAAATGTGTTTAAACGTCCCTTTATAATTTAATCTGTGAAATGTGCAGAAGGTTTTTATGTTCCCTAAATTTCTTTTTCTGTCTACGTCCTCATTATTTGAGCTTTTCTTTTGCTCCACGTCAGAACCCTTTTATTTCATTCACTTTGAAATACTAGAAAAAATCCAAATAGTGCATATTTAAGTACTTATAATTGACCATCACTGACAAAAAAGTTATGAAATCAACAAATAAAAACCAAATAGTGAGACAGTCTGCTTTCTGTTTGTTATACAGTACAGTGCAGCATATTACTAACCTATAAATAGATCTAATCTAATAAATAATATACTTAATGAAACAATAGATTAACAATAGCAGCTATAGCATATGAAGTATAAATAATAGTATAATACAGTATATAGAATACTGAATAGCATTTTAAACAACTATTACAGTATAATACTATACTATGTATACCAGGTGCTATTGCTAATCTATTAGTATTATTGTTTTATTATATTATTATTTAATAGTTGAATCAGACATTTTTTCCAATACAATCTTTGGAGAATTATGAGAAGTTGCCTGGACCAATATGGCGACGACGTTGACACACGATCCAGCGACCAATGTGGCGTCTAGGTATATTATGTTGATGGGAACCAGAGCCTTACTGGACTGTTAGCACAGGGCACAAGACAGAACCAAACCTAGACACGGTGCCAATCTATAGCAGGGCATGTGCATACACACTCACAGAATGTTTGTGGAAACCAGAGTACGCAAAGTTGGTTCGTATATGGTTCAAATTCCTGCGATATGTCCTAAGTGAGAGTTACAGTGAGCTGAACACAGCACGTGGGGTGACTTTCCTCAAAGAGGTAAAATTAGAGAGGAGAAATCCTCCTCTAGATCTCCTTCCTCATCCATGGCATGCCTCATCCTGTCCTTTGTCAGCACGGTTAGATCGCCTGAAGCCAATCCTCTGGCCGGGCATAATTGGAGCACAGGCGAGTGACCCAGTATAACAGGATTACTCTGAAAGCACTTTAGAACTACAGCACCACTAATCCCGTTGTTCTCTTCCTGCTTCTGTTCGGAAGTGCCGAGGAGCGAGGTGTCAGAAAGGAAAATACGCCATCAACTTGATGAGCTTTTATGATGAGAGGTTAGAGGAAACTACAGAACTCAGGCTGGCTCATCGAACAGGTTTAATGAGCAAACCGTCCTCAGGTTCCGACAGACTGTACAGAAATGTGTTTTTCTAAATAACAAATCAATTTTGCAGGCTTGCCTTACATTGTGTAAAACACTTACACTTACACTTGCTTGTGCACTCCAGATTTGGGTATCTGGAGAACCTATCAAGCCACAAACTGCAAAATCAAACAAACCAATCATTTTTTGTTTGTGTATGTCCTAAAGTCCTATTCACACCAAGTCCGATTTTTTCACACTGGAAAACGGATGCGATTTTTAACATACTGGAACCGTCACACCAAGTTTGTTATGTTTTTTGTCCAAACCCTCATTAAACTCTCTCCTTTTGCTTTCTTTAATTTCCCTTCTCTTAATGTGTTGGAGATTTCATGTATTTTTCACATCGTCAACTTTTTTTTGTGGGCATGAACAGATCAGAATGTACTTAGATAAATAATCAAACAGTTCCATCCAGTCACTGTGATCTTTATCACCATCATTCTTCAGCCTTTCAGTTCTATTCCACCAGATCTTTTCTTTAATATCCATGTTTTTAGAGTCAGCGTGTTGCATGTCCGATAAGCTCTTGATGAGCTGTTCTACTGGACAACCGAGCTCTGATTGGTTGACATCAGTTTCGGACTCGGTGTAAAAGATGGCGTTAATATGTGTATGTTCTTTTTCAAAACCTGATATGTGGTTTTTTCATCTGGTGTGAAAAGGCCTTTAGTCTGAAAACACGGCATTCAGCAAGCCATTCAGGTTTGACCTGGTTTCCTAGCATCAAGCAAGCAAAGAGCTGAGCAAGGGACCTTTTTTATGATGAGGAGCGACATGGTTCCAAAGCCTATACTCTAAACACCAAGCACAAACCAATCCAAACCACTCCAAACAAACAAAATCCAAACTGGATGTGATGCCAGGGCCATCAGAGGGCATCACTGACCCAACTGGGGGGGTAGTATTGAGGAGCCAATTCACGTACAGGATGTTTTTAACAGGTGGAAGAAAACCAGAGAAGAGAGGATAGGGAGAACAACCCAAGTCTCCAAATCTGGCATCAACTATTCGTGCTGTACCACCATGCCAAAAGAAATCCCCATGGAACTTTACAATCCAGCACAAACCAGTCTGAACCAAAAGCATCCATAATGTATCAATCCAGCCAGACCTTGAACCAGAATGTGACTCTGACGTCCAAACTACTAAATTATGTATGCATGACAACAATATAAGGAAAAAGTCTTACAAAGTCTTATTTGTATCTTTCAATGCCAAATATAATGCCACCTTCTTCATCATCTGAAAAAGTGGCAGAATAAGGCTGAAGAAAGTCGGAATAGAGGTTCCATTTTAGGATTAAATAAATTGTCCTGATTGGAACAAAGCGAAGCGATCAAAGCTGACAGGCTATCTGGCCTTCACTTCTGAACAAGCTCTAAGTGCCTCCGCAGCTCCCGAATGAAGCGTTAATGCGTCCCACAGGGAACGTCCGCAAGATTCGTGTTGGCAAAACATGTTCATTAACACCTGCAAGTCTTTTTAGCAGCAGCCCTGTGTAAAAAACACAGCTTCACCCTGGAAAAAGAGCACCATAAATCATGTTGGCAGAAATGATGCAGTGTGCCAGTCCAGGCTCTCCTCACCCAGCTGCCTCATGAACATCGAGGAGATGATTTCTTCATTTGCAGGCAGGGATAATCACCAGGAGGGACGACATGTACATTTGCAGAAAACAAGAGTGGACAGATGTGTGGATGGAGGAATTTGCATTTATTAAAATAATTGGTTTTATTAACTTATACGCAAAAGGGCAGTTGATCGATCACACCTACCTGTTATGTTATCTGATTATTCAAGTGGTCATGTATACAGTGTACTCTGATCTAGAAATCAGATTAAGAAATCGGATAAAGAGAGCTGGATTTTACCACAGTAATTGGAGTACTCATAGCATGTATACCAGTTACCCGATTTCAAATGGATTTGACAGTCTGTGCACAAAAAAATATGGTTGCCAGGTCCACTTGGTGCATATTTACATAGAATTGCTGGGGGGAATCTTTCGTAGGATCTGGCAACTCTGACAACTGAATTTAACAATTTGTGGAAACTGATATATACTCAAGAAAATTGAGAATTTGATTATTTAATATTAAAAATTGAAGATTATGTCATACCTTTCTGTGAGATTACTGGCTGGCTACAAAGTAAAAATCCGATTATTGCCCCGATGTTTAACATTATCTGTTTAAGTTCTTGTAAACTCCTTGATCAGATTACTGACAAAATCCGATTTCCTGATTATCAGTAACATCACATTAAAATAAGTCCAAAAGCTGGTAAATAGGAAGAAAAACCACATCTTCACATCTTAACTGTGAAGAAACCCCTCAGGATCAGCGTCCATGGTTAAATAAGAACCTACAACCACTAAAACCAGAGAAATGGATCATTTTCAGTGGCCTCTTAATTCCAGAGCTGTTCATCATAAGCAATAAAAGAGATAAAATGTTTTCATTGCTTATTAATGGTTAATAGTTAAAAAGTAGATTAAATAGGTCTTGACGGCTTGAAAATAGTGGATAATTTGTAAACATTTTCACCTGAAACATTTTACTTTTCATTTCACCAAATGAGTTTTAAATCTAGATTTAGCTATATTTTGAACAACCTGCACCTCAATGTCAACATGCTGATACTAGAAAGACAGAAAGCCCAACTTAGGACAGATTGTTCAAAATTCAACCTCTCATCATGAAGGACGGAAGGAAGGAAGGAAGGAAGGATATGATGAAAAGCCCTGCTGACCAACCATACAGCAAGCTGTGGATGAAGTCAAATTCAAAGGACGTTCTTTAGAACTAGATGCCTGCCAATGAAGCCTACAAAGAGAGATTATAATATATGACTGGATATGGGTCCGACTTCCAGAACAGTGCATATATCTCACATATAAAACACTGAAGCAGCAAAGGTCAGATCGGTGACCTCACAAGATTCTGACAATCATGTGACATGCCTTGAATATTTATTGTTTCTGTAAGGATAATTTCTATCACATGATAGAAATCACATGTCACATGATCAAATCTCATTCCTGGCAATGGTTCAGATTACATATTATTAACGTATGGTTTTGTGACAAATGCTGACAAGATAAGAACGTTATGTATTGAGTACAAAGTTAAACTAAATTAAAAATAT
This sequence comes from Ancistrus triradiatus, assembly GCA_025084515.1. Taxonomy (NCBI): domain Eukaryota; kingdom Metazoa; phylum Chordata; class Actinopteri; order Siluriformes; family Loricariidae; genus Ancistrus; species Ancistrus triradiatus. The sequence continues at coordinate 189,437 of JAJAGP010001076.1, read as the reverse complement.
GCACACTAGTGAGTAAATATATGAACATGGTCCTTTCTAGCTGTTTGTCCTCAATTTACTGAAGAAATTTTAAACAGGACATGGATTACTCCTTTCAGTAACTTCATCACTCCACCAATTCAGTCAGGAACACTTTGAGAAACTTTTCAGCATTTCATCTGCTGATCCTACAAGTTTTTCAACAGGATTACAGTCTACTGATTCTACTTACCAGTCCAATCATCCCCAAATCATAAACTTTCCATCATCAGTGTCAAAAACTCTCAGCTGCTCTTGTTAGGGGTCACCACAGAGGATCAGCAATTAAGAACAATGGTTACAATAATAATAATAATAATAATAATAATAATAATAATAATTCTACAAAAAAAATCCTAATCCCTGCTGGAGATAACACTTGTTCAGAGGTCTTGTTGTGTGGTTGACCAAAATAAAGTATTGTGTTGGAAATTAAATGGACTAATCTCCTTTTTTAATAGGAAAATATATGCAGTTTTCTTTAGCAGATAAAACATTTTACTGGATGATAATTATTGTTTTTATGGCTTTAACATATAAATACTAGTGGATCATCTGGAAAGTTGTGAAACATTTTATTTTCTATTTTAACCCAATAAATTATAAATCTATGCATTAAAATAAAGATGTCCTATTAAAGGTGTTATTCCAGCTGAAGTAATAATGGTGTGTTTGCTCTATAATCTAATGAGGTTTTTTATAATTTACGTATTTGATCAAGAGGGTGTGAACTCTCCAAGACTTATTTAAGGACAAACATTATTTAAGGATATTAAACAATTTGATCTGTGTTTGGTCTAAAATATGTTTACATAAGTAGCTGTAAATATGTACAGAATCCTGAAGTTAGTGTAAATGGAATAAGTGAGCTTTAGGGTGTGAACTCTCCGAGCCTTATTTAAAGACAGACGAAGATGCAGAGAAACTGGTAAAAAAGCTCAGAGATGAAATTCAGCTTCCATACAGCATCAAATATAAAGGTATGGTTTTACTTAATGCATCCAATAGATGGTAAATTACCTTTGAAGTCAAGTTACGTATTTAATTTATGATATGATTTCTTGTTATTTTCTGTAATAAATGATTAATTCATTTACATCTTAGATTTTAAACCTGCATATCTAGCTGGTGTTTCTGGTTCTTGCACTGTTCTTGCACTGTTCTTGGTTACTCCCTTTCACTTTAATTTAACTTTAATTGGTTCAGATTCACATCTAATGCATTCTTATGCTAAAGTTTGTGTAGCCCTGGCCAAATTGCATGGTTCTTAAATGAAAAGCAGTTCCAGAACTTCTATTCAAATCAAGAACCCATCGTCCAAGAGCTATGGGTCACATATGACTCCATAGTAATTACGGATTGTATACAAAAACACGTACTAAATGTTGCTAAGCATTGCTAAAATGTTGCAGAAGTCTTGTGTCATTGATCAAAATGAAGTGTTGTGTTTGTAAGTAAAATGGAATTTTCTCAATTTTTCACAGATGAGTATATAAACCTCAACACAACACATGTAACAATAATTGCTCACATTAATGTATAAGAAATACAAACATGTTATTATTGAAATTAAGAAATGCTTTAAATGTAATTTTGTTTTTATTATTATTTAGCTTCTCATAGTCTTATAATATATTTGCTTGTTCTGTTTATCATAACCTATTAAATGTGGTCTAAGGTACATAAAGTGTCAATTTTACACACATACAGTATGTGTGGGTGTGTGTGTGTGTGTGTGTGTGTGTGTGTGTGTGTGTGTGTATAATAGTTATGGAGTTATGGATTTTGCAGTTTACTGGATGATAGTCTTTTATTTTATATAATGACAGTCATCTAGAAATGTGTTCAACTGACAAAGTTTATTTTCCATTTTATAGCATGCATTACAAATGTAAGCATTAAAATAAGCACAAACCCATCACAATCTCTCACCACACAAATGATATCAATTTGTTAATTAAAAATAAAACTCAGCTGCATTAGCTGAAAGACTTAAGAGGAGAGGACAAAAGAAGCAGTACATAGCAATCGTTCAAAACTAAAATAAAAGCAGAAGAAGCAGCTCCCACTAAAAAAATCACAGGATCTCAAACCAAAATGTATAATATTAAAAGTATTCTAATATTCATCCAGAATCTTCAGCTTATCAGATTTTTATCTGCTGATCCATTTTTTTGATGGATTAAGATCCAGATTATTCAAATTCACTGATTTCCTTTTCAGCGTTTTTGAAATCTGTGGATTCTTATCGTTAGTTGGACTTCACACACCTCAGAGTCTGAGTGCAACCTGTCAACACAAAACAATCATTGGTGTTGATGGATGAAACGTTTATCCTCTGTTCTTCTAAAAATGCATCAGTACAGCACTTTTCGTAAAGAGCAGATCTAGTCTCACATGCAGACTCATGCTTTTAAAGCTGGGTTTGACAAAGGGGAAAAAAACTGTGAGCAGTAGGGCTTGAACTCTTAAAGACAGACAGAGATGCAGACGGGGGAATTTGCAAACTCCACACAGACATCAGTATTGTTATTCTCATGTAATAACAACGGTTGTAATATTAAACTTGTTCTTAAATGTACTTTCTTTTTCTTAGCCATACTTTTCTTTCTTGTAGCCATTGACCAGCAGTGCACCACTATGACAAACTGCAACAGTGAACGCGAAGTGTATCGAGAAACCAAATGCTGTCAGATGGACCTCTGCAATAAACAGCCCCCAAAATAAAGAAGGTTTGTATGATTTGTTATTTGGATGTAACAACTTCTCCCAAATGAGCACAACATGTAATACAACGTTGTTTTGCTTTCATTTTATTATCTTAATATTCAAGCTACAGGACAAAGTTATAAAACTTATATATAAACTAGAAAGGTGCATTTCCTGAAAAAAATGCAAGTGTGATTGCTACTCTGCAATGGTCAACGATAAGCATACCTAAGGGGCTTGAGGGGCATCAAATCTCCTCAGGGTGCACCCAGGACCAAGCCTGTCAAATTTCATGGCCGTAGGTCAAAAACTGACCAAGTTACAGTCAATGCTCCGCCAAGGGCCCCAGTGCCCAGCGGGGGACCTCAGGGGCCCCAAAGGCATCATGTCACCTCAGATTGCAGCCGGGACCATGTTTGCCGAAGGCCTTTAGTTATGGTCAATGACTCCAGAACCATAACCCAAGGGCCAGTTATTGCCAAAATCACTAAAACCCTATTCCATTATGAGCTTAACTATCCTGCCAAATTTTGTTTCAAATTTTATTTTTCCCCATTTGTTAACATTGGGCCCATTCATTTCCTATGGAAAATTTTTGACTTTGTCCAACCAAAAGGCCCTATACAAGCACACCATTCCTGACCAGATTGGACGCATTGGCGCCGGAACTGGGTCTATAACTCGAAAATCGCGGCAGTTGATAGCCTGACAAAAAGGTGGAATAAAAAGAAGAAGAAGAAGAAGAAGAAGAAGAAGAAGAAAAATAAGACTTTCAAATAACAAAAAATCATTAGTAGTAATTATTGGAGAATGTTAAGCCAGTCTGTGAGAGAAGAGCTGTTCACATGCACATACACTTTTCAGTGTTCAGATAAATAATCAGCTTTATACAGTGAAAGATAACAACAGGTTCCATTTTTTAAGAGTTAATTCTCCTCAGTGTAGTGATGCAGAAAATAAGTAATGCAAGTCAACAAAAGTCAGCAAAAATGAAGAAACTGTCACAGCTCTGATGGATAACATTTGTGCTCTGCAGTTATTTAAAACAAATTACAAGAAAAATGGAAAATATACAACGTTATATCATTACAGCTCAATCAGATCTGTTTGTAAAACCTTAACGTGCCTAAATGCACCTAAAATTATAATCAAAATGTGCATAAATGCATTAAATAAATAACAAATAAGATAAATAAATAAAAGTAAATAATTAATAATAAATCATTTTTTTTAAATAACAGCAGAGCTCAAACGTTATCCCCCAGGGCTGTGACGGTTTCCTCATTTTTGGTGGCTTAAGTTATTTGTTTACATTTTCTTAGGACCTTTAAGTATTTTGATAAAACACTACGTGAAACTTTCTCATGCGTTGACATAAAAATGAATTTTAGGTTCTCTAAAATTGGTAAATATGTAAATTTTGCATTAATGTCAACCTTGTTATAGGTTCCTTTGGTTTTATTATAATCTCAAATCTTGTTCTTAAATTCCAGGATCCTTCTTTCATTATTTCCCCTAGATGTGTAGTTTTACATTTATATTTACAGCATTTAGCAGACGCCCTTGATGTAAATTGTTATTTACATCAAACGTATTTGACATGATCATTAAATTATGGACATTAAATAGAAGCTATACACTGCTTATTTAAATATGAAAAGTGATGCAAATGATTACTTATTGTATATGACTTATAGAAATAAATTTTTATTTACTTTTCATTTGAGGTGTTGAGTAATGCCTTAACTGTAGTTCTTCTGAAAGCCGAGATCACATGACTTCTATACAGGCCTCATCAAAAATTGCATTCCAGCTGATCTCGGTTGGTTTGTCATCCTCGCTTTTGTATTTTAGACTGCAGATAACATGTAGCAGACTGTATTGTACATGATGAAACTTGGTGAATACTGAGGACAGAAGAGAGGTAACTGGAAAGGACCAAGAGAAAGATACAGAGAGATACAGCAGAGCAACTGGAGAAGAAAATGGTGAAAAATTCATTACGCTCAGAAAAGCTAAAGGTAGTTTAGGATACGTTGGAATGGACAAACCTTCAGATCCAGATATTCATGTGTATTAACTATCAGGGGGCGCATTCCCGCCCCTAGGGGTCACTGCGGGACCACTAAACGCCGCGGTCGGCCCCCTATAAAATGAGCTTCCTAATGCCGGCCTTCGGCGCACTGTCTCGCTACCCACGCGACGTTTTGAGAGTTCTTTTGTCTGGCGTTACCCTTTGCGTACGGTTTAAGGATAGTGGTAATCCCGTGTCGCACAGGAGGCGGGATGTGGTAAAGGCAAAAGCCTGGAGGTAACTGCTAGGGCCTTAGCCGGTTAGGTTAGGGAAAGTTGGGGTAACGCCACTAACCTCCGTCTCTCTTCAGCCCGAGACGCCCGCGGCCATCTTCCGCTTCTCCCCGTTCCCTCGGGACGTTGGTAAGCTCCTGTCGCGGGTCCTGTTGTCTCCGGCGTTATCCGGTGCTTATTGCACCCCGGGCTAAGTATAGCCTTTCTTCCCCTGGGCTTTGGAACGCGTGCCTTGCGTTCTAGAGACGGGCCGATTGCGCCTGGCTCGCTGAAACCCCGGGCACATGCGCAGTCGCTCGCCACACACACACACACACACACACACACACACACACAGCGCACACACAGAGCGCAACAGGCACATGCACACACAGCCAGCTCTGTCACACTCAGCGCGCGGCAGGCGTGTGCTCACCGTGCTGCCCCCCCCCACACACACACACACAGCCAGCTCTTTGCACAGAGAGTTTTCCCACGCACACACACAACGCTCGCTTGCGCTCTGAGTGCTGTGCGTGCCTTTTTTTCTCCTTGAGCTCAGTGTAGAGCTCTGACGGGATCAATCCCGCTTTTTCCTTTGCCTTTCGTTTTCCTTTTGCATTTACCCTTATTAATAATAATCCGCTTTTGTTTGAGATCGCCAGGAAGCGACTCCTTAGTTTGCCCGTAGGCTTATTGCCATCATTTCCTCTTTTCAGGTCACAGAATCCGTGGTGCAGCGGTAGCTTTCCCGCCCCCGGAGACTGTGACTCTGGCCTCGAATCCCGTGACGGGCCGCCTTGCCTCCCCGCTCAGTGACGGGATTTCTTTTACTTTTTCCCTCCTTTGGGTCATGAGGTGTAGACCCCCGCACTTGAGTCCGTTATTTCTCCTTTTTTCGGTGCGCCTCCCCAGGCCCCCCGTAACAGTACAGTGCGCCCAGTATGGACTCAGCAGGGGCGCACGATATGGACCCAGAAGGGTCCCCACCCCCAGCGGCTGCCGTTCTTCGCCACCACGGCGTTACCCTGGGGCGTCATGAGCAGCAGCTCACCCTCCTCACTCAGCAGGTAGCGGCCCTTACTGAGGCGGTCAAGGAACTGTCGGCCAATCTCTCTGGGCTCCAGGCGGTTGCCCCCCCTCCGCCTGCTCTGATTCCGCCTCCGATGGTTCCTACTCCCCCGCCTCGCCTCGTGGGAGATTCCCCCATCGCCGCTCCCGAACGCTTCGCGGGCGAACCTGAGCACTGCAGGGGCTTTCTTATGCAGTGCTAGCTTGTCTTTGAGCTGCCCTTTGGGCGGCCCTCATCTCCAGCTACGAACGGGGACTCAGTGAATCCATGAAGGACGAACTGGCCGTTCGAGACCCCCCTGCCACGCTCGACGACCTCTACAACCTCGCCACCACCATCGACTCCCATCTGAGGCAACGGGCCCGTGAGAGGGCGGGGTCTCGTGGCCTGGCCGCGACCCCACGGTCCATCGCAACGCCCGTTCCGAAGCCCCCGAACCCATGGAGCTCGGAAGGGCTGGATGGAACCCTTCCGGTGGGGCCGATTCCCCGCCTCCTGATGGGTCGGGAAACGCAGGACCGGTCGTGGGGGGCGGTCTTAGGCGCATCCGCTCGCCCCCTGTCAGGCCTCACCCTCCCGGTTGTTCTTCGTCAGGGAGGGGGTGGTCGGACCCGCCTCTCCGCCTACGTCGATTCCGGGGCCGAAGGCAACTTTATCGACGACGCACTCGCGCGGCGTTTGCATCTTCGCGTCGAGGCCATCCCCAGCCCCCAGCCACTCAGGGCTTTCGATGGTCGGGTCTTGGGCAGGGGGCCTGTCACCCATAGGACCCTGCCCGTCACCATGGAGACGGGACTCCACTTCGAGAGAGTCATCTTTTTAGTCACCCGCACGCCTACTCTCCAACTGGTCCTAGGTTACCCATGGCTACGACTCCACAACCCGCGGATCGACCCGATCCGTCTATGCTTGGTCCCCCCGGTGCCAGGAGTCATGCCTGCTTCCGCTGTCCACCCCCCATCACCAACCTTGTGTTCGGCAGACGGTACCCGACCTGTCCACCGTCCCCGAACCCTACCGGGATCTGGGGATGGTGTTCAGCAAAGGGGCGGCCCAAGTCCTGCCGCCGCACAGGGAATATGATTGCGCCATCAACCTCCTGCCGGGCACTGCCCCCCCGGGGGCGGCTCTTTTCCCTGAGCCGCACTGAACAGGAGGCAATGCGGCAATACATTGCTGAGGCGCTCCAGCAGGGCTTCATATGGCCGTCCTCCTCGCCGGCGGGGGCGGGTTTCTTTTTTGTTGCAAAGAAAGAGGGCACCCTGCGCCCGTGCATAGATTACCGGGGCCTCAACGCGATCACAGTCAAAGACCGCTACCCCCTGCCCCTTATGGCAACGGCCTTCGAGGCGCACCAGAGGGCCCGCATCTTTACCAAGCTGGACCTCCGGAGCGCTTACAACCTCGTCCGCATCCGGCAGGGGGACGAATGGAAGACAGCCTTTCTGACGCCCACAGGGCACTATGAATACAGGGTGATGCCTTTTGGGCTGATGAACGCCCCGGCTGTCTTCCAACAGTTTGTTAATGACGTGCTCCGTGAGGCTCTGGACCGATATGCATTCGTCCTACCTCGACGACATACTTATCTTCAGCCGGTCACTTGAGGAACACATCGGTCACGTCCGCCGGGTCTTGCAGCTGCTCCTGGAAAACCGGCTCTATGTGAAGCTGGAAAAGTCAGTTTTCCACACCCCCTCGGTCGCCTTCTTAGGCTTCGTCGTGTCCCAGGGGTCGCTGCACATGGACCCGGTCAAGATCCAGGCCGTGGCCGAGTGGCCCCAGCCCACCTCCCTCCGCCTTGTCCAACAGTTCCTGGGCTTTGCTAATTTTTTCCGGCGCTTCGTACGGGACTTCGGAGCCCTTGCGGCCCCGCTTACCGCCCTCACGCGCAAGGCCCCAGGTCCTTTCCGTTGGACGCCGGAGGCCGACCAAGCTTTCCGGGTCATCAAAGACCGACTCACTAACCCCCAGGTCCTCAGATTCCCCGATCCGGAGGAACCATTCGTCGTCGAGGTAGACGCATCCGACATCGGCGTGGGGGCCGTTTTGTTGCAGCGCACGGGATCGGACCACAAACTCCACCCGTGTGCCTACTTTTCGCGGCGTTTATCCCCCGCCGAGCGTAACTACCCCATTGGGGACCAGGAGCTCCTGGCCATGAAACTGGCACTGGAAGAGTGCCGTCACTGGCTGGAGGGTGCCAAGACCCCGTTCCTGGTGTGGACAGACCACAAGAACCTGGCATACATCCAGCAAGCCAAAAGGCTTAACGCCCGCCAGGCTCGTTGGTCTCTGTTCTTCACCAGGTTCTACTTCACTGTCACCTTCCGGCCAGGCTCGAAGAACATCAAGCCCGACGCACTATCCAGGCAGTGGGACCACACAGACTCCCCACTTCTCCAGGACCCTATTCTCCTGACCCCCCGGGTGGTAGCAGCCCTCACTTGGGCTATCGACGACGTGGTCACTAAGGCCCTTCGTCGCGAACCCGATCCCGGTAACGGCCCCCCGGGTCGTAGGTTTGTCCCGGCCTCTGCTCGCCCCCGAGTGATGCGCTGGGGGCACGAGGCATCCTTTGCGGCACACCCTGGCCGCACAGCCACCTACAAGCTCCTCCGACAGAGCTATTGGTGGCCACGCATGGAAGAGGACGTTAGGCAGTTCGTGGCCTCTTGCGAGGTCTGTGCTCGTAACAAGACCCCTCGCAGGAGGCCCCCCGGCCTTCTTCACCCTCTTTCCGTTCCTGGTCCCATGTCTCCCTGGACTTCGTCACGGGTCTGCCCCCGTCCAAGGGGAACACCGTTGTCCTCGTGGCGGTTGACCGGTTCTCCAAGGGGTGCAAGCTCGTGGCGCTGCCCAAACTGCCGTCCGCCAAGGAAACGGCGGACCTCATCCTCCGGCATGTGGCCCGGGTGCACGGGTTTCCCCGGGACCTACTGTCGGATCGAGGCCCCCAATTTGTCAGCCGCTTCTGGTCGGCTTTCTGCCGCTCGGTGGGGGCCACGGCCAGTCTCTCCTCGGGGTATCTCCCGGAGTCTAACGGCCAGACCGAACGGGTGAACCAGACCTGGCGCGCATGCTTTCCGATGTCTACGGCGGGCAACCCCTCCACATGGGCGGAACATCTGCCATGGGCCGAATCCCGCCATAACACCCTGTGGCAATTGGCCCTCGGCTGTCCCCCCGTTCGATGCCAGTTTCGGCTTCAGCCTCCCCTCTTCCCTCCGCAAGAGGCGGACGTCGTGTCTCCTCGGCCGGAGCAGTTCGGCCGCCGGTGCCGACAATCCTGGCTCAAGGCCCGGGCTGCCCACGGGTAATGCGAATCCATGCGGTCGTCAGGCGGACCGCAAGCGTCAGGCCCCGCGCCCCTCTTACTGCCGGGGCAACGCGTCTGGCTATCCGCTCAGGACCTTTCCGTTGAGGGATGCTCGGGTAAGCTGGCTCCTAAGTAACGTGGGGCCCTTCAAGGTACTTCGCAGTGTTCAACCCGGTCAGCTACCGGTTAGACCTGCCCCCGTCCATGAGATAGCACCCACGTTCCACGTTTTCCTCCCAGCTTAAAACCACTACCTTCTGCCAGACCCGTGGCCCGTCCCGAAGGCTTCTCCCTTCACCGTATTGTTCGGGTGTTCAGGGGTCCACGGCCTATGCGGTCCGTCGATTGCTAGACTCCCGGCGGGTCCAGGGTAGCACCCAGTACCTGGTTGACTGGGAGGGCCGCGGTCCCGAGGAGAGGTCCTGGGTCCCGGAACGCCACATCCTGGACCGCACCCTCATCCGCGATTTCCGGAGAACCCGTTCGTCTGATCTGGGGCCGTCAGGGGCCGCCCCTAGGGGGGGGGGTACTATCAGGGGGCGCATTCCCGCCCCTAGGGGTCGCTGCGGGACCACTAAACGCCGCGGTCGGCCCCCTATAAAATGAGCTTCCTAATGCCGGCCTTCGGCGCACTGTCTCGCTACCCACGCGACGTTTTGAGAGTTCTTTTGTCTGGCGTTACCCTTTGCGTACGGTTTAAGGATAGTGGTAATCCCGTGTTGCACAGGAGGTGGGATGTGGTAAAGGCAAAAGCCTTGAGGTAACTGCTAGGGCCTTAGCCGGTTAGGTTAGGGAAAGTTGGGGTAACGCCACTAACCTCCGTCTCTCTTCAGCCCGAGACGCCCGCGGCCATCTTCCGCTTCTCCCCGTTCCCTCGGGACGTTGGTAAGCTCCTGTCGCGGGTCCTGTTGTCTCCGGCGTTATCCGGTGCTTATTGCACCTTTTTTCGGTGCGCCTCCCCAGGCCCCCCGTAACATTAACAGCATGAAAATGTACACCATGACGAAATGTCGCCCTCTGCCTGGAAGCTGAGTTTTGGAAAGGTAGGTGTAACCACTGGGAGCTACCAGATTTAAATCTAGACAGTCATCTGGATGTTGCCAGGTTTCAGTTATCAAAATAATTTCAAACTGCATTTGCAAAATCACACCATTATTGAGTTTTGATTATACAGTGACTCATGAAAGTCCAGAGATGGCAGCAGGTGGTGATGGTTCAAACATAAAGTGCAGCCTAAATGAGAAAGGAATATAATAAGAAAAACAAAAGGAAAGAAACAACACTGGGGAGAAGTTGCAGCCAAATGAACACAGGATCCCCTAAAAAAAACAAAGTTTGTTTTGCTGTTTGCCAAATAATTTAGTGAACCGGTCAGAACATGGGCTTATGTAACTTTCTGTTTGCTAACATAGATAAGCAGATGTAATCCTAACACTCCTCCAGAATCCTGAGCTCTTCACAGTTTTATCTGCTGATCCCATACGTTTTCAGAGGGAACGAGGTCCAGATCATTCAAATTCAATTATTTTTCTTCTCTTTTGAGATCTGTGGATATATTCCAGCTCTCTCAGACAAATATGGAAAGTCTTTGCCGACTGTAGCTGGGATGTCGCTATTAAAGATCTAATTTTATCCACTCTGCTTGACCAAGAGTTTGACATATTTGGAGCCAAATCTGAATGACTTGTGGAATCCTATGTTGTCAGACATAGACATCCCACAAAGAAATGACTGGCTTACCTTTCACAGATTTCACAGTTTGTGGGTTGGTAGGTTCCCCAGATACCCAAATGTATGTGCACAAATACTGGAATAGTGAGTTTTAAATATTATGCCACCTTTAAAAGATGAATAAGAATGGGGCTATGGTTTCTTTTTCATGCTAAGTTGGTGCTTCTGCTAACAAAACCTCTTTATCAGAGTTCAGTTGTAAGTAATTGTCATGCACGCAGTGCTTCAGATCAGAGATGCCTGCTGACAGGGACAGGGATTAAACAGCGGGGGAAGTAGTGGTGATATAAATCTGTATGTCATTAGCATAGCGGCGAAAATTGAGACCATGATCATGGATAACCTTACTAAGCCAGAAACACCAACAGATGAAAGATGAAATAGCAATGTGTCATGGGTAATGGTGTCAAAAGCTGCACTAAGGTCAAAGAGAATAAAATGTTAAGTAGATGTGTGTTTGCAGTACATAAGAGGTCACTGTCACCTCTGCGCGTTCTCAGCCTCGGTGTTGTGAGAGGTTCAAAAACCAGATAAAAAAATCGTGTAAAGATAGTTTCTAGTGATAAAGGTCCAGTCTTCCACTGATTCACAAAATCAAAAAGCAGAGCCAGAAGCAAAAAGTAGTAAAAAGGCAATGGAAAGAGCAAGAAAGCCAAAAGGAAAAACAGGTTTTATACAAACAAAAATAAAGAAACACAGAGAAGCTGCAGCCAAATGGGTACAGTTTGTAACCACAGTAAATACCACAGTGCAAACCTGTTCAGATGTTTACAGGGCCATTTTTGCTGTTTGCCCAATAATTTAAGGAATTTGACAAAGCATGGGTTTATGTAACTTTTTAGGTCTAGCGCGGTTTTTTTGTTTGTTCTTTTACCCCTCCTTTCGCTTACATCTGCAGCAGCCCCCTCGTGATGTGATGCTAGAGCTCTGGATCCTGACGCTGGTGACCAGTTCGATTCACAGCTGCCAGCCCTAATATATTTTTGGTTCATCCCTTCTATCTGGAGCTAACAGCATTTGGGTCATAAAAACTCCTTTTTATTTTACACAGTTTGCCCCTTTTTAGGTGAACCATAACAAAAAATGTGTGAAAAAATATTAATGTATGACATAAGTAATATTTATGACAGTTAAAACATACACTCTAAACCTTTTTTTTAATTCGACCAGCCGTTTACGGCTGCAACATCCAGAGTTAAAAAACAGATTTCTATTTCTTATTTTAATACCTTAATTTTTAAGTGATAGATGTTGATTTGTTGGTCGTTAAACTATGCATAACTGTACTTACACTAGAATGGGTAAACCTCCGATTTTTTTCACAACCAACAACAAGAAAACAGCATCTCGCTCACCTCTCATTATTCACATTAAAAGTATCAGTTTACAGATTGGTAATAAGTGAGTAATAATATGGTAATTATCAACAAATTGTAAGTTTCCTAGCTGTTATGAGTTATAGTTTTTCTCAATTGCCAAGACATTTCCTGAAACCATACATCCATTTCTCCAAACTGTAAACACAAAACCCAATTTACAAACTACATTCACAAAACCTCTGACTCTTCCTGCAAAACCAAACTATTGCTTCAAAACAGTTCAAGCAGTGCTCAAACCAAACAATATTGTCAGATCAGACCTCGAGTCAATCGAAATGAAAATCCGCACTGAACAGTCATTACACACAACACCGAAAAAAGGAGAACATAATGATCAGATCATGAAGCTGTAGAAATAATCTTTATTGTCCACAAAGTAAAATGCATTTTCAAAACAAAACTGCTGTTTAGCAAAAATGAGTAATTATGTACTGTGTTAAAAAATACAAATGATTTATATACAAAGATATACATTACAACAACAGAAGTGCAAACAGTACCTACTCTACTACAGCATCACGTACTGGGTCAGGCCACAGGACTTCATCTACATCACAGGTCACATTCTCCCTGGCCAGGCAGCGTGAGAAATAACTCTTTAGCATGCATCCACACCTATGTCATTACAGGCCAGTTCCATGGCCTGCGAGAGATTTTCCCTGGTGTAGGGTTGGTGAAGGGTCATAAACCTTCCAACGCCATGAAGAGAAGAACTTCCCTATTGGGTTGAGGAAAGGGGAGTATGGTGGAAGAAAAACATTCAGGAATTCCTGGTTGATATTGAACCACTCTCTGACCTGGATGGCACGGTGAAAACTCACGTTGTCCCACACAATGACATAGACAGGATGTCTTGTTGGTTCATGATCCTGCTGCTCATGCCCTAACACAATATCACGAAGATCACTCATAAATACCAGGAGATGTTGAGAGTTGTATGGCCCCAAAGTGGCATGATGGTGGAGAACCCCGTGATTGCAGATGGCAGCACATAGCGTGACATTGCAACCACGGTGGCCAGAAACTGCAACAATGGCTCGTTGGCCAATCAAGTTCCTACCTCTTTTCCTCCCATTGATGAGATTAAACCCAGCATCGTCCAGATAAATACATTCATGTGGACGTTCTAAGGAATCCAGTTGAAACATTCTTTATGAAGAAATACATATAGCTTTGAAAGTGGTACAGAAAGACAGACTGTAGAGTAGACTGTAGCATTGAACACCGACTTGTACATACTGGAATCTTTGCTCCTTGACCCCCTCTGAGTTGCGGTCAAAGGGTACTCTGTACAGTTGCTTCATCCACATTGTGTTGCATTTTAGGACACGATCAATGGTGGAAAGGCTGACACTGATGATGCCTTCAAAGTTGACATGGTCATCTATGATTTTCTGCTGTATTTCACGCAGTGTGATTGCATGTCAACAATGAGGGTCTCTTGGTGTGGGTTCAGGTTGGGCTGAACTCGAACTCGGTTGTCCGTATTTCATCTGATATAATCGTTCTTTGTCTCGTCCCTCCTCTTCATCCTCTTCCACCTTTTACCCATACTCTGCCTCTCTGACTGTTTCTATCATAATGAAACTTCAACAACCGGGCCTCCTTGTACTGGCTTATATTGGTTTCTTCACATCATTTGCCACATGTGATGAATTTAGAGTGGCTGTGTTACCATTATGCAATCCAAGTGCATCACAGTGCAAAAGGTATTTTAGTGGGTGAAAATACGTTTGCAAGTTGTTTCTTACTAGGTGAAAAGTGCTTAAGGTTCTGCCCGAAGGGCGACCATTTCAATAAATGGGTTCAGGGCACTGAGCATTTGGTTCAGACAACAAGGTTTAGTGTTTTAGCAAATAAGAAAAACTGTAATAAAGCAGTAACTGTAGAGGTACAAATCAGTAATAAAATGGTAGAATGATTGTAACAAGTTGTACTTAGCAAAAAAAATTTTCTAGTTCTAGTTCTTAATAAGTCAGTAACTGTAGGGGTAACTAGTTGATAATAAAATGGAAATCAGGGGCAAGCTCCAGATAATTTGAAGATAAACATTTGAGGTGATGATAAGAAGGGAAACACTACAGGTGAAAGAAAGTGTAGCTGTACAAAATTGTGAATAGATTTGACTGATTCTATCCCTGAATTTCTGAAACTGATTATCGGAGTTAGGAGTCTGGGATGTGGGCGGATGAAGAAGTTTATTTATGGTTCAAAAAAAGAGATTTGGGCATGGAGCTGATATGATTGCTAGTGTGATGTACTTTTGTATGTGCTCTGGGTAGAGTATGAGGTTAGCAGTTAGGTCGGGTTTCTTGGACAGCAGTGCCTTCAGCATTGTAGATCGGAGAGACCTGTCTTTTAGAGATATTGTTATTGTAACGGAAAACCAATGCCTTGGACTAGTATGAATACAAAAGAAGAAGAAAGCTGACACTGAAGAGAGGCAGAAAACTCTAAAAGATACATTTAACGTTTGGACTATCCAGATATTCACAGGTTTTAGAAGCATGGAAATGAATGAATGAATGAATGATCTTTGTTCTTCAATCATCCACAATATTCCATAGCTAAACCTCCTCCTTTGGGTGGCATGCATTCAAAATACAAAGCAGGGCCAAAATTCAAAAGATGCTGCAATCTTCACATTTTCTGCATTTTATCTGCTGATCCTGTTCCGTTTTTTTCCGCATGGGATTCAGGTCTAGATCATTCAAATTCAGTGACTTTGTTTTATTCCTGTAACTTTTTCTTTAAGAAGCTCTTCTGTCCTCCACTCATTACCTGTATTAATGGCTCCTGTTTGACCTCGTTATCTAAAAAAGTCACCTGTCCACAGCCTCAAACAGTCAGACTCCAAACTCAACCATGGCCAAGACCAAAGAGTTGTCGAAGGACACCAGGAAGAAAATTATAGACCTGCACCAGGCTGGAAGAGTGTGAATCTACAATAAGCAAGGCAGATTGGGTGTGAATAAATCAACTGTGGGAGCAATTGTAAGACACACAAGATCATTGATAATCTTCCCTCGATCTGGGGGCCCCCACGCAAGATCTCATCCCGTGGGGTCAAAATGATCATGAGAACGGTGAGCAAAAATCCCAGAACTACATGGAGGACCTGATGAATGACCTGCAGAGAGCTGGGGGACCAAAGTAAACAATGGCTACCATCAGTAACACACTGATGCCGAGATTGGACTCAGATCCTGCAGTGCCAGGCGGTGTCCCCTGCCTTAGATCCAGTACATGTCCAGGCCCATCTGAAAGTTTGCCGAGAGAGGAGATAGGATGATCAGAAGAGGATTGGGAAAATATATCATGTGGTTAGATGAAACTAAAATATAACTTTTTTTGTAAAAAACTCAAACTGGAGGAAGAAGGATGCTGAGTTTGCATTCCAACAACACCATACCTACTGTGAAGCATGGGGGTGGAAACATCATGCTTTGGGGCTGTTTTTCTGCAGAGGGGACAGGACGACCTGATCCGTGTTAAGGGAAAGAATGAACGGGGCCATGTATCGTGAGATTTTAAGCCAAAACCTCCTTCCATCAGCGACAGCATTGAAGATGGAACATGGCTTGGGTCTTTCCAGCATGACAATGATCCCAAAACAACAAACCGCTCGGGCAACGAAGGAGTGGCTCTGTAAAAAAACATTTCCAAGGTCCTGGAGTGGCCTAGCCAGTCCTCAGACCTCAACCCCCACAGAAAAATTTGTGGAGGGAGTTGAAAGTCCGTGTTTGCCCCAAAAACATCACTGCTCTAGAGGAGAATCTGCATGGAGGAATGGGCCAAAATACCAGCTACAGTGTGGTGCAAACCTGGTGAAGACTTACAGGAAAACGTTTGGACCTCTGTCCATTGGCAACAAAGGTTATGTTACAAAGTATCGAGTTGAAACTTTTGGTATTTGACCAAATACTTATTTTCACCATGATTTACATTAAATATTGTAATAAAACTCCTACAATAGTGATTTCCTGGATTTTTTTTCTCATAGTTGAAGTGTACCTATGATTGATGAAAAATTACAGACCTCTCTCATCTTTCTAAGTAGGAGAACTTCCACAATCCGTGGATGACCAAATATATATACATATATATACATATATACCACAAGAAATAGAGAGGGATCTACGAGAGAAGGAGAGACGAGGAAAGACAGAGAGAGAGAGACCCGATATGACATATATAAGATATAGAATATAAAGATATATATATACAGGATATAGAGGCGATATATATATATATATAGATAGAGATATATACATGTATATATATATGTATTATATATATATATTATATATAATACTAGAACATTAACATATATATATATAGATATACATATATATATATCTATACATAACATTTATATATGATATATATATATATCTATATATATATATATATATGATGAATATTAGTATAACGTATATAAATATATATATATATATATATATCTATATATATATATATATATATATATATATATATATGTGTGAGCTCTTAAATCCCCCTTCAACACTTGTAAAGTTAAATCAATTCTTAAATCTCATGCATATGTTTAACTTACCAACTGAATAGGATTTTGGAATCTCAGGTAAATATTTCCTTTAACATTTCGTCGGAATTTTATTACTCAGTGTGCAGTGTGCATTACAGTGTAGAAAATCAGTCAATCCGATTTGGAATTACTGTACCACATCTGTAAATTATTATCACAAAGTTTGAACCAGTTCTGTTTTGGATTTTTGAGTCAAATTTGCCAACTGTAGCTGAGACGTTGCTTTAAAGATACAATTTTATCCACTCTACTCTTCTGTCCTCTCAGCCTGGGGGTGGACATACAGCTTTGTGCTGCAACTACAGCAATTCCCAGCAATTCATCTCCTTGATTTGACATGCTGTCAGACCCAAATGGACGTACACAAGTACTGAAAAAGTGAGTTTTTTATATAATATGCCCATAAATTAAAACGCTGCCAAGGTTCCTTATTGTTTGAGCTGTCCCAACATGTTGGTGCAAATCAAAATACATGGCCAGAAGGCAGATTAAAAAGCAAAAAAGGCAAAATGGGGTTTATACAAACATAAGAAAAGAAACAACGCTGGAGAGAAACTGCAGCCAAGCTGCAGTTTGAAAATATTATGACTTTATTTATTTAAGTAGTAATTGTAAATATGTACAGTATGCTGATGTTAGTGTAAATAGAACAAATGACCAGTAGAAAATTAACTCTCCGATCTTGATGCAGAGGGATTGGAAAGAAAGCTCAGAGGTGAAATTCAGCTTCCATACAGCATTAAACATCAAGGTAAGGTTTTACTTAATGAATCCAGTAGAAGGTAAATTACCTTTGAAGTTATGTATTTAATTTCTGTAATAAATAATTAATTCTTTTAAATGTCTGATTTTAAACCAACATTCTGTGCTGCAGAATCACAAAGATCCAGCTGGTGGTTCTGGTTCTTGCTCTGTTCTTGGTGAGCGATGAGTGACTCCCTTTCACTTCACAGCCACTGACTCTCATCTTTAACCTTCCGGTGGTTCAGATTCACATCTAATGCAGTATTAGGCTAATTGCGGTCCAATCGCATGGTTCCTAAAAAAAAGCAGTTAAAGAACCTCTTTAGGAACAGAAGGAATCTCACATCTTTATTTTTTCAGAATGTGCTCTGAAATGTTACGAATGTTCTGCGTTCAGCTGTAATGTGGTCACATGCTCCGGCAGACAAGATACCTGTATGAGAGCCACCATACCTGGTGTGTGGAAATCAAGTAAGTCCAGTTTTTATTAAAACTTTAACTTTATTAAAAATAAGCCGAAATATTTTGCGTGTAATGTGGGTTCATTTCATAACAAAGACACAGTGTTCCTTACATTTCCTTTGACTTTTAATTCATTGCAGACAGTATAAACCTGGGATATTTCATGTTCTTTTCTGGTGAACTTAATTTCATCCATTCCTGCATTTCAGGCCTGCAACACATTCCAACAAGCGTTGGGGGCAGTTTAGGTCTAGTAATGAGGTGTTTATTAACAAAAGAAATGAATTTGACCAGACAAGACATTAAATATCTTGGTTTCATACTGTCTGCAATGAAATAAGAGTCAAAGGGAAAGTTTTAAAATTTTTCTATATATAACAGTATAAAAGTATCCTAGACTTTGGTTATAACACTGGGATCTCACTCTGATTTTCTTCTGTTAGTAGAATAGTGCATCTTAGTAACAACCTGCCTTATTAAACCGACCCATTTATTTACTTTCTTTTTAATAAAAACCGATATGTGTGTTTATTGTCTGTATAATAAACAGTTATTGGCAAATTATGTTCCTCAACTGTTAGGACTTAAAGCCCATAGACTGATAATGATGTTTTAAGAGCGGGGGAACAATATAATGGAATGATTTTACCTCAAAAAATGTTGACAAACAAATCGATTTTCTGTCCTTTTTATGTTCAAATCTATCAATAAGCTCTCTTGTATTATTGCTTAATTAAAAATCGCTGATATAATATGACAAAAATGATATTACTTGTGTTTTTGTGTTCAAATAACACAGAAAAAAAAGTTTTTTTAAGTTGGCTACTGTGCATGCGCATCCCGCAACTACAAAAGGGCAAAGACTTCCAAACTGGTTCTTTCCAATGATGGGGCAGGGTTTCTATACTACAGTCCCATTCATATTTCGACCAGTGACTGGTCTCCTCCTTATACACTTCTCAAAAAAATAAAGGGAACACTCAAATAACACATCCTAGATCTGAATGAATGAAATATTGTCACTGAATACTTTGTTCTGTACAAAGTTGAATGTGCTGACAACAAAATCACACAAAAATCATCAATGGAAATCAGATTTATTAACCAATGGAGGCTTGGATTTGGAGTCACACACAAAATTAAAGTGGGAAAAACACACTACAGGCTGATCCAACTTTGATGTAATGTCCTTAAAACAAGTCAAAATGAGGCTCAGTATTGTGTGTGGCCTCCACGTGCCTGTATGACCTCCCTACAACGCCTGGGCATGCTCCTGATGAGGTGGCGGATGGTCTTCTGAGGGATCTCCTCCCAGACCTGGACTAAAGCATCCGCCAACTCCTGGACAGTCTGTGGTGCAACGTGTCGTTGGTGGATGGAGCGAGACATGATGTCCCAGATGTGCTCAATCGGATTCAGGTCTGGGGAACGGGCGGGCCAGGCCATAGCTTCAATGCCTTCATTTTGCAGGAACTGCTGACACACTCCAGCCACATGAGGTCTAGCATTGTCCTGCTTTAGGAGGAACCTAGGGGCAACCACACCAGCATATGGTCTCACAAGGGGTCTGAGGACTCATCTCGGTACCTAATGGCAGTCAGGCTACCTCTGGAGAGCACATGGAGGGCTGTGGGGCCCTCCAAAAAAATGCCACCCCACACCATTACTGACCCACTGCCAAACCGGTCATGCTGAAGGATGTTGCAGGCAGCAGATCGCTCTCCACAGCGTCTCCAGACTCTGTCACGTTTGTCACATGGGCTCAGTGTGAACCTGCTTTCATCTGTGAAGAGCACAGGGCGCCAGTGGCAAATTTGCCAATCCTGGTGTTCTCTGGCAAATGCCAATCGTCCTGTGAGCACAACCCCCATCTGTGGACATCGGGCCCTCAAAGCATCCTCATGGAGTCGGTTTCTAACCGTATGTGCAGACACATGCACATTTGTGGCCTGCTGGAGGTCATTTTGCACAAAGGCGGAGGTAGCTGTCCTGCTGTTGGGTTGTTGCCCTCCTACGGCCTCCTCCATGTCTCCTGGTGTACTGGCCTGTCTCCTGGTAGCGCCTCCAGCCTCTGGACACTATGCTGACAGACACAGCAAACCCTCTTGCCACAGCTCGCATTGATGTGCCATCAGGGATGAGCTGCACTACCTGAGCCACTTGTGTGGGTTGTAGAGTCCGTCTCATGCTACCACCAGTGTGAAAGCACCACCAACATTCAAAAGTGACCAAAACATCAGCCAGAAAGCATAGGTACTGAGAAGTGGTCTGTGGTCCCCACCTGCAGAACCACTCCTTTATTGAGTGTGTCTTGCTAATTGCCAATAATTTCCACCTGTTGTCTATTCCATTTGCACAACAGCATGTGAAATTGATTGTCAATTCGAGTTGCTTCCTAAGTGGACAGTTTGATTTCACAAAAGTTTGATTTACTTGAAGTTATATTGTGTTGTTTAAGTGTTCCCTTTATTTCTTTGAGCAGTGTATAATGTGTCTAGTTAAACATATCCTAAATTACTCATTCTCTTTATTTTTGTAGTGATCACGAGACGAAGCCAGGGCTCCTTAACAGGCCCCTCAGGCCCACTTGTCCTGTCGGGGGGCTTCCTTTCCGGACGGAGCCTGGGGGGAAGCAAAAAAACCAGACCATTCGCTGCAACAGAGGCCCGTCTCATACACCTGGTTTCTTCGGCCTTCTGCAGGTCCTTACAGGAACGTACGGCCTTCCACTATGCCTCACGGGAACTTACGAGCCTCCACTGGGGCACTTACGGCCTCTGGCAAGGCCTCTGTCGAACATACGGGTACAGGTACAGGAACATTCACTGTCGGCATGGCGGCTGGATTTGTTGCCTTCGGTGCTGACACTGGCACACGCTCACTCGCCTTCAGCACAGCAACTGGATCCGTTGCCCTGGACACGTTCACAGGCCCTGAAACAGACAATACGGGTACAAGCACTGGAACCCTTGCTCTCGGCACAGCCACTGGATCAGCTGTCGCCCTCGGCACAGCCACTGGATCCACTGCTCTTGATGCTGGCGCAGTACCAATAGCCCTCGGCACAGCCACTGGATCAGCTGTCGCCCTCGGCACAGCCACTGGATCAGCTGTCGCTCTCGGAACAGCCACTGGGTCCGCTATCGCCCTCGGCACAGACAACTGGATCCGATGTTGCCCTCGGGGCAACAGCCACTGCGATCCGCGGGCTGGACAAGTCAACGGACCCTGAAACAGGAAATACGGGACAAGGCCACTGGAACCACTCGCGGGTAGGCCTACAAGCCATGGCTCCGCGCTCTCGACACGGTCACAGGACCAGCAGCCCTCTGTACGGACTGGGCAGATTCTTGGTCGGTGCCCTGGAAACAGGTCACCCTCGGCACGTCAACGGATCCTTTCACTGTTCGGTTGCTGGCACTGCGATACAGCGCTCTCGGCTAGACCACGGGGAACCTTCACCCTTGGTGACTGGCACGGAACGGTCACCCTCGGCACGTCCACGGGATCCTTCACTCTCGGTGCTGGCACTGGAACAGACGCTCTCGGCACGACCACGGGAACCTTCACCCTCGGTGCTGGCACTGGAACGGTCGCCCTCGGCACGACCCCGGGAACCTTCACCCGCGGTGCTGGCACTGGAACAGACGCTCTCGGCACGACCATGGGAACCTTCACCCTCGGTGCCGGTCGCCCTCGGCACGTCCACGGGATCCTTCAGCCTCGGTGCTGGCGTTGGTGCGAATGTCCGAGATGCGAAAGTCCGTGGAGCGGTAATTGGCACCAATGTGCATGGTGCAGGAGTAGGCGCAAATGTCCATGACATGAGTGTCCGTGGCGCAAAAATCCGTTGTGCAGGAATCGGTACGCCGCTAGTGAGCTCAGAAACCCGAACATCGATCGCTGACGACTCTACAACGACTGAGCTAGCGAGTACAGAAACAGGAAGCTGAGAAGCTATCGGCTCAATTACTGAGCTAGTTTGTACAGAAACAGGAAACAGAGAAGCTATCAGCTCGATAACTGAGCTAGCTTGTACAGAAACAGGAAACAGAGAAGCTATCGGCTCGATTACTGAGCTAGCTTGTACAGAAACATGACATGGAGAAAGCTATCAGCTCGTTAACTGAGCTAGCTTGTACAGAAACATGACACGGAGAAGCTATCGGCTCGTTAAGTGAGCTAGTTTGTACAGAAACAGGAAACAGAGAAGCTATCGGCTCGATTACTGAGCTAGCTTGTACAGAAACATGACACGGCGAAGCTATCGGCTCGTTAAGTGAGCTAGTTTGTACAGAAACAGGAAACAGAGAAGCTATCGGCTCGATTACTGAGCTAGCTTGTACAGAAACAGGAAACAGAGAAGCTATCGGCTCGATTACTGAGCTAGCTTGTACAGACACACGAACTTCCACAGCTATCGGTTCAAGTAAAGAACTGGTGTGGTCTGAAACACGAGTATCCCCAACTATCGGTTCAAGTAATGAACTGGTGTGGTCTGAGACACGAGTATCCCCAACTATCGGCTCAAGTAATGAACTAGTGGGGTCTGAAACACGAGTTTTCACAACTATCGGTTCACGTAATGAACTAATGGGGTCTGAATCACGAGTATCCACAACTATCGGCTCAAATACGGAGCTGGTGTGGTCTGAAACACGAGTATTCCCAACTATCGGTTCACGTACAGAGCTACTGTGGTCTGAAACATGAGTATCCCCAACTATCGGTTCACGTAATGAACTAGTGGGGTTTGAATCATGAGTATCCCCAACTATCGGTTCACGTAATGAACTAGTGGGGTCTGAATCACGAGTATCCCCAACTATCGGTTCACGTAATGAACTAGTGGGGTCTGAATCACGAGTATCCCCAACTATCGGTTCACGTAATGAACTAGTGGGGTCTGAATCACAAGTATCCACAACTATCAGCTCAGATACGGAGCTAGTGTGGTCTGAAACACGAGTATCCACAACTATCAGTTCAGATACGGAGCTAGGTGTCGGAAACACGAGTATCCACAACTATTCAGTTCACGTACGGAGTAATGTGGTATTGAAACCGAGTATCCACAACATCGAGCTTTTTCAAGGAATGAACTAGTGTGGTCTGGAAGTGACTTAGATGCGCATGGCCGACGCTGACTAAACTCGGTCGGGTTGCGGGCAAGCTGAGGTCCAGCATAAACAGCTGAAGCAGGAACGGGACAGGGCGGGATACACTCCGGCTTAAAATGGTCATAGAGGCCAAACTGGTCCCACAAGCTCACGTAATGAGGCTGCGTGCATAAGCTCCCATGAAAACAACCGGGGGGGCTCTTTTTTTCTCGGGCCGGGGGGTCCCGCGAACCAGTTGGCCGCCGCCCGTCAAGAGACTCTTTGCCGGTGAGACGCCAGTTAAACACCAAATGGCTTTCTCATCCGTGTAATGAGGGGAATGTCGCACATAGCTCGAACACTGGCGCCACAGGCAAAAATGGAGCAGCGCGAGACCTGCATCTCCATTGGTTGGCGGCGATTTCTGTTACAAGGAGGACCTTTAGCGGGGAACAGTAGGAGACGTGCACAGGGTCTAAAGTAATCACATAATGTTTTAATCAATAACTAAGCACAACCTTAATAAAACAAAAGCCGAACCCTTAAATTTTTTTTTTGTTTTTTTACTGAACCATCCCGAGCATAGCGATCGGTCAAAAAGACTTCAATACCAATAAATCTACTTGAAACAAAAACTTCCGGTACCGCAAGAAACAATAAAAAACGCGGGGACTAAACAGGGAAAACGCGTACAAACAAAATTAAACCTCCTGTACCGCAAGACACAGACAGAAGAGGACTCAACAGGGAAACGCGTACAACAAGAATTCTAGCCAAAAACCGTCATCCAGTCGGGAAGGAATAAACCCAAAGATAAGTATAAATCCCCAGGCCGGGGGAGACATAGTAAGCGGCTTAAATATTCGTGTGGTTTACAGCTGGGAGTCATCCGGCAAGTGCTCTAGGCTTCTCCCCGGCGGGCTATTGCAAACGGTAGGGCGCTACAAAGTCGAGTCGGATCGCCCCCCGGCGGCGGGGAGGAGCACATTGAAGTCCATTTCCCGGCCACTCGGTGAGCAGAACCAACGAAGCCAGGAGCTCCTTAACAGGCCCCTCAGGCCCACTTGTTCCTGTCGGGTGCCTTCCTTCGGACGGAGCCTGGGGGGAAGCAAAAAAAACCAGACCATTTGCGCAAACAGAGGCCCGTCTCAAACCTGGCTTCTCGGAACTGACAGCCTTGGCAGGTTCCTTACAGGAACGTACGGCCTCCACTATGCCATCACGGGAAACTTAAGGGGCCTCCACTGGGCCTCACGGGTAATTACAGGCCTTATGGCAAGGCCTCTGTCGAAACATACTGGGTACAGGTTACAGGAAACATGCTGTCGGCATGGACGCTGGATTGTTGCCGTCGGTGTGGACACTGGCACACGGCTCACTCGCCTTCCAGCACAGCAACTGGATTCCGTGGACCCTGGACCACAGTTACAAGCCTGAAACAGACAATATGGTACAGGCACTGGAAACCATTGCTCTCGGAACAGCAACTGATCAGCTGTCGCTCGCACAGCCACTGGATCCAATGCTCTGATGTGGCGCAGTATAACCAATAGCCATCGGCACAGTCCAACAACAATGGATCCGCTGTCGCCCTCGGCACAGCCAATGGATCAGCTGTCGATCTACGGAACAGCCACTGGGTCGCTATCGCCCTCGGCACAGCCCACTGGATCCGCTGTTGCCCTCGGGAAACAGCCACTGGATCCGCGGCCCTGGACAACGTCCACAGACCTGAAAACAGACAATACGGAGTTTACAGGCATGAGACAATCGCGGTCGGCACAGTCCCACTGGATCCGCCTGCCTTCTCGACACGGTCACAGGACCAGAGCCTCCGTAGGCTACTGGAGCAAAGATCTCCGTGGTGGTGGCATGGACACCGGTCGCCGCATCGGGGGGGGGGCCCCAGACGGACCCGGGAGACCGTCAAACCTTGGTGCTGGCAACTGGAAACAGTCGCCCCACGGCACGTTACGGCATACCTCACTCTCGGTGCTGGCATGGAACAGGCTCTAGCACGTGGACCAACGGGAACCGGTCCCCACTCGGTGCTAGCAATGGAAACGGTCGCCCTCGGCACAAACCCCGGGAAACCTTCAACCCTCGGTGCTGGCATGGACACAGACGCTCTTGCCACGACCACGAGGAAACATTCAGAAGCTATCGGCGACTTACTGAGCTAGCTGGTACAGGACAACGAACTTCCAAAGCTATCGTTCAAGTAAAGAAATGAGGTGGGAGTCTGAAAACACGAGTATCCCCAACTATCGGTTCAAGTAATGAACTGGTGTGTCTGAAACACGAGTATCCCCAACTACGGCTCAAGTATGAACTAGTGGGTCTGAAAACACGAGGTTTCACACTATCGTTCAAGTAATGAACTCCACAGGGGTCTGAATCACGAGTTCCCCAACTATCGGTCATCGTAAAATGAACTAGTGGGGTCTGAATCACGAGTATCCCCAACTATCGGTTCACGTAATGAACTAGTGGGGTCTGAATCACGAGTATCCCCAACTATCGGTTCACGTAATGAACTAGTGGGGTCTGAATCACAAGTATCCACAACTATCAGCTCAGATACGGAGCTAGTGTGGTCTGAAACACGAGTATCCACAACTATCAGTTCATGTACGGAGCTAATGTGGTCTGAATCACGAGTATCCACAACTATCGGTTCAAGTAATGAACTAGTGTGGTCTGGGACGTGACTTATATGCGCGTGCCGACGCTTGACTAAAATGGTCCGGCTGCGGGCAAGCTGAGGATCCAGCATACAACCAGCTGAAGCAGACCGGACAGGGGCGGGGCATAAACTCCGGCTTAAAATTGTTATAGAGGCCAAACTGGTCCCACAGCTCACTAATGAGCTGGTCATAAGTCCCCTGAAACAACCGGGACCAGTTGGCCGCCGCCCCGTCAAGAGCTTTGCCGGTGATACGCCAGTTAACAAACACCAAACGCTCCTCATCCGTGTAATGAGGGTACTGGCGCAAATAGACCGAACACTGCCGAAAAAAGTCACCACATAGACAGGGATCGCTGTCAAATTTTTTGGGCAGCTCGGCGCTCACAGGCAAAACTGGAGCAGCGCAATGACCTGCCGTCTCCATTGTTTGGCGGGGATTTCTGTTACAAGGAGGCTTAGCGGGGAAGTAGGAGACGTGCACAGGTTCTAAAGTAATCACCATAATGTTTTAATCAAATAACTAAGCACAACCTTAATAAAAACATAAAGCAGAACGCTTAACTGAAACCATACCTGAGCATAGCGTCGGTCAAATAGACATTCAATACCAAAAATCTATTGAACAAAAACCCCCGGCTACCGCAAGACACATAACAGAAGCGGACTCACCGGGAAAACGCGTACAAACAAGAATTATAGCCCAAACCGCCGTCACAGTCCGAAGGGAATAACCCAAAGCATAAGTGTAAATCCCTGCGCCTTGAGAGAGCTAGGACGCTGCTTAAATACCGTGTGGTACAGCTGGGAGTCATCTCGGCAAGTGCCCTAGCTTCTCCCTCGGCGGCTTTGCAAACCGGTGGGGTGCTACAAAAGTCTGTGTCCGGATCGCCTCCCGGCGGCTGGGAGGAGCACATGAAGTCCATTTCCCTGGCGCTCAGTGACAACCATCAATAAGTGCAGCACTATGGCGGAATGTACTCTTCACCAGGCAGACCCGACATCCAAATTCTGTCAGACGGACTACTGCAATAATTAGCCTCCCAAAAAGGGTCTGAAGTTTCCTATTTGGAAATAACACGTTAATCCACATGAGCATAATAAAGATATTCCTCATGTGATACCTGTTTTAGTGGTTTTTCTTTCTTTTCCTTGTGACTCTACTATAAATAAAAATAGAATGCAACATGAGCAAATCCTTTAATCCCTGTATACATGGGTATAGTACAAAGACAGCATATCAAATGTTATGACTGAGAAGTTGTATTGGTCTTTGAAAAATATTTTGAATTTTGAGTGAGCAGGACCACATTTACCGCTGTGTTGCATCACCTCTTTGTTTAATAACACTCTTTAAACATTTGGTAACTAAGGAGACCAAGACTTGTACTTTTGAAACTGAAATGTTCTCCTGTTCTTGCTTTATATAAGATTTCTGCAGATCAGGGTCTGCTTTGACGTGTTCTCTGTTTCATAACGCGCCAAAGGTTTTCAGTGGGTGACAGGTCTGGACTGCAGGAAGGCCAAACCAAAACTAATTTCACCACTTATAAAAATGGAGCCGCATAACAGTCTAAAAGGACAGAAATAACACAGTACTTATTCTAATAGGGGACTGTGGTGGCCTATCAGTTAAGGTACTGGACTATGGACCAGAAGGTCCAGGGTTCAAATCCCACCTCTGCCATGCTGCCACTGTTGGGTCCTTGAGCAAGATCCTGAACCCACAGTTTCTTGGATTGTAAGACTGTATCAATTGTAGGTCGCTCTGGATAAGGCCATCTGCTAAATGTAATCAAAAGTTTTAACACACAATTTAATAATGTGGATTTAATCAAAAAGAACACCATTTTTAAATGTTTTTCACTTAAAAATATCACCACCATGTTCTAGGTGTCCAAAAATTCAAATATTCAAATATTCACCCCATGTTTGGTGTGTTTTAAAAAATAAATGGTTTACACTCAGCTGTCAGCATCCTGGAAGTCAAAGATAAAAAGTAAAAAAAGAAACAAAAAAAGAAACATGAAAATGAACAGAGATACAGACTTCTTTAATCTCTCTGTTCCTTTTTAATGAAAAATAAATAAATGTAGTGAATAAAATGGCACTGATATTTGACGCTAGTGTCTAAGATATAATACAAGTCACCAAATTTTAAGACAAACCGTAGAGTCATGGAGACGAACTTGTTCTTGTTTCTAATGCTCGTGCCTTTTTGTTTACAGAGCGTGCAACCAGTGCCAATTAGTAATTGTGGTTTTTGCTTCTCTGTGCTGAAGCTTGTTAGCAAAGCAAACATTCAGCTCCATGTCATGTGCTCAAGGTTTGAGGTTTGGCTGAGGGTTTGAGGTGGATTTGTTTATTGAAGCTGCTTTGTCGTGCTGGCTTAATGAAATTCAAACATGCAGACCGTCTGTACCGCTCAGGAGCTTGTGTTGTTTTTCATTATGTTTATGGATACCTGGATTTTTATGACATATCGTTCCACTGTTTGGAGTGAAAAAAAAGAGAATGGATCATTCTCATATTTAAAGAACTGTCATCTCATAAAATGAGGAAGAACATTGAATTGTTTTTTTTTTTTTACTGCTTTCGAATGAAAAATACATACTTACTAAATATGCAACTATGAATTCTTGATATTTCTTAATAATATTTTCCAAATGAATTAAATGAATTAAATTCATTAGTGGAAAGAAGGGGTATGCTTATCCAAAGTGAGTGTCAGAATTGGAGCTTGTCCATGCTTCCATAAGTACGCAATGGCTGCTTCGGCTCGTTGCTGTGATACATCAACGCGTCCGCCATATTGGTCCAGGCAAGACTGGCTTGTAAACAAATACAAAGTGAAAAGAGGAGTTGTTTTTTCTTGTTGTAGTTTTTTCTTGTTAAAATGCACAATAACCTAACAAGGAAACTCACAAAGTGACTGATGTGGACAATTTAAAAAAGATATTCATTTTATTTATTCAATTATTTTCAAAAACGAAATGTAATGTTTCCGTCATATCTATGGATTCTGTTTATGTATTTGAGTTTAAAATGGCACTTTATTTTTAGATATTATTATATAATCCAATTTAAAATTATACCATCCCTGTTTGCCTTGATGTTTATGTCTTTTTGTTTGTGGAACAAACAGAAGCCTACATTTATCATAAAAATCCCTTAAAAAGCCACAGTTACCAATTATTATTATTATTTTTATTATTTTTTTGTAGTAGTAGTAGTAGTATTCAGTTATATTTTTTCACAGTTACAAATTATTACCTGTGTAATAACTGTAAACAAATACAAATGAATGGGGGAGGTGCATTTTTTTTCTGGTTAAAAAGCACAATAACCGATTTATTTATTTATTTATTTATTTATCATTGACACTGTTACGTGCATTAGCCCGTAGTTGTTTTTTTTTTTTCTTGTTTGTTTGTTTTTATTTTGTTGATGAGGCTGTGATTTGTCTGATTTCTAGGCTTCCGGTTTTCCTCCTGCATCTTGTTTGGAGAACTTTCATGTTTGGAGAAGAGGGGGGGCCTATATAAGACGTCGGGAGTGTGCGGAAATGGCCGGGGGATGGAGTATACGAGCAGATTTGAATGGTGGACGCGGGGGGGGGAAAAAGGGGGGGGAAGGGGAGGGGGGAACGGGGGAACATTTGAGGCGCTGTGTGAACATTTTTAGGAACTCTTTCGGGATGTTGGTCACACGATCGCGGCGGGGACGGCTTCTGTGACATGTTAACTGGGGCTGGGGAAAGGTAAGACGGAGCGAGCTCTACACTAACACCACGGAGGCTACCACTTGTATAGAAACCCTAGGTAAGGGCGAGCGCTACCCCGCTGTGTTATGTTGGCGCGGGAATACTAAGCGTAGGGGGGCTCTTTGAATTGTGTGTGTTTTGGCGCGTTTGTCAAGCCGTGAATGTCGGTAAGACTAGGGAAGATAGCGTTTCGTTGTGTTTCTTTCTTTCTTTGGCGCGCCCACCGTCCAGCCCCTCTGTGAAGGTGTGCTCATTATATGGAGAGTATGTGCTATGCTGTACTGTCACAATGTGAGATTGAGTAACAACTAAAGACCAACGTGAGTTTGAGTTGATTTTACCCTCTGGCTTTTTGGCGTGTTTTTTTTTTCTTTTTTTCTCCTGTTACTCTCCCTGTTACTCCCCAACAGCGTGACACACCAACACACCACGTTGTACAGCGGTCTACATCCGGAAAAACAGTGGCTAGTGTCCCTTGCAGGCGGGCCGGCACGTAAGAAAACTGGGGGGTCTCCGGGATGTGGAGGTAACGAGTAATGTTGTTGTACCGTGTCTGGTGGAGGGTGTCCAAGCTGGGTAGTACTGTGTGTGGTACCAGTTGATAAAGCATGGACTTACAATCCTTTTTGAGGGAGCCATCCCTTGAACAGTTAAATAAGTGTAGGAAAGCTGAATTGCTGGAAATCGCAGAGCATTTTGGTATTCCGGTGTCTGGGCAGTCTTTGAAAAAGGATATTAGAAGGGTGTTAACTGAGAAGCTTGTTGAGCTGCAAGTTGTGCTTGCTCTGGACCCTATGAAGGTCTCTGAGGTACAGACTCCCTGTGAAGGGGTGGACGTGGGTCTGGGATATCCGTCTCCCAAAGTAAAAGCCACTTTGCCTCGGTTTGACCCATTGTCTCCTCAGACTGTAAGCTCACGAGATGATGCCCGTGTGAAAATGCGAGTGGCACGGTTGGAAATGGAAAGGAGAGAGCGGGCAGAGCAAAGGCAGGCTGAAAATGACTTGCGGCTTGCTATTCGTCGTATGGAGCTAGAGGTGGATCGAGAAGTTCGTTTACGGGAACTGGAATTAGGGATGAAGGAGTTCACCGTACAGTCTGGTGTCCAGCCACATGTACCTCCAGTGTTAGAGTTGGCTCCAGCCCTTTCTACTCCTCCAAATGTGGGACTTGGGGAAGGTGGAGGTGCTAGTTCCACTTTTTCTGTGACTAAGCATATTGCCTTGGTACCACCCTTTCGAGAGACTGAGGTGGATACTTACTTCAGTGTGTTTGAGAGAATTGCGATTTCTCTAAAATGGCCAAAGGAGGTGTGGACATTGCTACTCCAATGTAAGTTGAGTGGAAAAGCTCAAGAGGTGTGTTCATCATTGTCCTTACAGGATAGCATGGACTATGACATTGTTAAGGCAGCTATATTGCGTACCTATGAGCTGGTGCCTGAAGCCTATCGGCAAAAATTCCGAAATTTCAGAAAGTCACTGACACAAACGTATGTTGAATTTGCTAGGGAGAAGGCCCTCCTTTTTGATAAATGGACTGCTGCTAGTAAAGTGACTACTCAGGAGTCACTAAGAGAGCTCATGCTTTTAGAAGAATTCAAAAACTGTATGCCTGATCGTGTTGCGGTTTACTTGAATGAGTGTAAGGTTGCTACCCTTTCTCAAGCATCTGTATTGGCTGATGAATTTGTACTAACTCATAAAACTTTGTTTTTCTCTAAGTCTAGACAGCCACCTTCTGGTGAACAGAGGTCCAAACCAGAGCAGCCTGGAACTGAGAGTACCTCTAGTCGCACAAAAGTAAGGTCATCACTTATGGAATGTTTCTATTGTCACAAGACTGGCCATGTAGCGGCTAATTGTTTTGCTTTAAAGCATAAGCAGGACAGACAAGAAAAGGGGCAAGAACTTGGAGTCAAACAGTTAAAAAGTGTGGGCTTTGTACAAATGGGTCAATAAACCACCGGTTGGGGGTACGGAATGAAGTTTATAAACATGTTTGTTTCTCGGGGTTTGGTTGTAATTAAATCCTTCCCACCATAGTGTGCAGGAGGTGGTGATTTTGCGGGATTACAGGAGCGGCCAGTCATTATCCGTGACGGTTTACTACCTTTGTCTGATTCAAAACATTTACTGGGTCGTATGCCCTTTTGTCAAGACTGAATTGGGATATATCCAGGTACACTCTGCATAATGTGTACCTGAAGTCGAGTGTATAGTTAAGGGAACTGTGAAAGTTTGGTGTTCGGCATGTTTTACCGTTGCTGGTGTGGATTTTATGTTGGGAATGATCTGGCTGGGTGGAAAGGTGGTTCCGGTTGTAGAAGTGTTCGGAGGTTTGGAGGATTGTCAAGCGGCTAAGCGGCAAGTACCCTGCCTGAGGTTTTTTCTTCTTGTGTGGTGCTCGCTCCTCGGGCGAAGCGGTTATGAGGACGTGCTAGTAGATCTCTCAGATACCTTTTTTGCATCAGCGGTTTACCTGTGGGTGGAAACTACTGACCCCAAAAAGAAAACAGGTTTGGGTTACCATGTGTCCTGCCAAGCTAAAGATGTCACAAAGGGGGAGTGATAACGGCACAACATTGTGCAATAGTTTTAACTGCCCGTGCTTTGAGCTGTACAGGACCTTCTGATGAGGACAAGAAAACAGGTGACGTTTCGTTTTAGATGATTGGGGTGGTATTGATGCGGCAAAGTGGATCTCTCGGGTGAATGAAGCCAAAGACGTTTTGTGTTTCAGGTGGTGGTTCCATGGTGTTTCGAAAATTGGTTCTAAATGTGGCTATGAATCACCCTTGGTCTGGACACCCTGGAGTCTCTAACAGTACACTCCAGGTCTTGAAACATTTTTTTTGGCCGGGGTTTTGACGAAAGGATGTGAGGAGCTATTGTGCTTCATGTGAAACATGTCAGAAGTGGGCAAACCAAATCAAAAGTAATTCCACGCTCTTCTACGTCCTATTCTGTTTAATGGGTTGAGCCCTTTGATTGAAAAGTTCTGGTGGATTTGTGTTGTAGGGCCTTTGCCCAAGACCAAAGCTGGAAATCAGTTTTTGCTCACGGTTATGTGTACTGCTACACGTTTCCCAGAGGCAATTCCCTTACGGAGAATTACTGCTAAAATTGTTATTAAAGCTTTGATCAAGTTTTTCACTACCTTCGGCTTGCCAAGGGTTATTCAAACAGATAGAGGGACAAACTTCACTTCAAAAATTTTCATGGAAGTTGTTCAAATGTTGGACATACAACATTCCATGTCAAGCCCATACCACCCAGAGTCGCAGGGAGCCCTTGAGCGATTCCACCAGTCCCTAAAGTCGATGTTGAGGAAATTTTGCATGGACAATGGAAAAGAGTGGGATGAGGGAGTGCCACTAGTTCTGTTTGCTGCTCGAGAAGCTGTCCAAGACTCGTTGGGGTTTAGCCCAGCTGAGTTGGTGTTTGGGCACTCGGTTAGGGGCCCACTAAAGGTGCTAAAAGAGACTTTGCTCTCTAGCGGCTTGACGACACCGAAAAATGTGTTGGATTATACCAGTGCGTTTCGTGAACGGTGGCATGGAGCATGTGCTTTTGCAAAGAAAATGTTGGACAAGTCCCAAATCAAAATGAAGCGAAACTTCGATAGAAAAGCGACGTTTCGTGAGTTTGCCGTGGGAGATAAAGTGTTGATTCTCTTGCCGGTCCCAGGAGCTGCGATGTCGTCAAGATTTGTAGGCCCGTACACAATAAAAGAAAAATTAAGCCAAACAGACTATGTCATGGACACCCCTGATAGAAAACGGAGGGCAAGGGTGTGTCATATAAACATGCTCAAGCCGTTTGTGGAACGGGAAGAGGGGGTGGACACCCGCTCAGCTCTGGGCCGTGACAAGGGAAGGGTGCCTGTTGCAGTAGTGTCTGTTTTAGATACTCCCCAGAATATGGAAACCTGTGAAGGAGTAGTAAGTGTGGATAGTTGGTCCGGTCCTCAGGTTGGTGCAAGACTAGAAAACTCACAGTTTTTAAAGATGCTGGGTACGGATCATTGTACGTTGGTTAGACACTTACCTGATTTGCAGCGAAGGGACATTGTGAGTTTGATCAGAGAATTTACCTCACTGTTCAGTGATGTACCTACACAAACATCTGTCATAAAACATGACATTAAGGTGGTATGTGACAGACCTTTAAAACAACACCCATACCGTGTTAGTGCAGGCAAAAGGGAAATTATGCGTAGGGAAGTTAACTACCTTCGGAAACATGGGCTGGCAATACCGAGTTGTATTAGTCCATGGAGTCTCCATGTGTCTGGTGCCAAAGCAGATGGCAAACAGTTAGGCTTTGTAAGGATTACAGGAAAAAAGCTAAAATGCAGTAGAGTAAGTAGTAAGTAACGGTGGACAGGGCATTTTCCATTACCTCGAATTGGTGATGACTCTGTATTGACACAATGGAAATGCTCAATTTTTACCAAGTAGACCCTTCTCAAAGGAATTGGCAGGTTCCGCTGACACAGGAAGCCTCAGACTTTCGGCTTTCGGACTCCCGATGCGTTCTCTTCAGTACACTGTGATTGCCGTTCGGGTTGTTTGAAAAACTCACCCGCTACCTTTCAGAGGATTATAAAATATGGTCCTCACTATGTTTACCTGTTGTACGGCCTATTTTAGATGACTTGGTGTGATACATTCCCGGGATTGGGACAGTCATGGCGTCCCTAGGATAGTATGTAGGAACTGTCCAGGCAATCTGACTTTAAACTTGGCAAAAATGCGAATTTGCCCAACTTTGTTATTATTTGGGTATGAGGATTGGTAATGGGGAGTGTGTGTCGTTGTTGGAGGCCAAAATTAAGGCCATTGTTGATTTCCCTGTCCCAAAAACAACGGCGCGAGTTAACGGTTAAATTTAGTGTGGTGTTTTAACCAGTCGGTTTTTGGAATGGGGGGTTACTATCGAGGATTTTGCAAAAAACTGTCTCGACAAGTGCTAACCTTTAAACCAACTTATTGAGTCATTCCACGATATTTTAGGTGGTATCAAGATTGTCAATTGGCATTTAACGGTGGTGGTTAAAAGCCTTATTGTGGCTGCTCCTGTTTGACGGCGCCCACGATTTCACTACGCCATTTAAGCTGGAGGTTGATGCAAGTGGGGTTAGGCAGCCGGAAGCAAGCCGTATTGTCTGCAAGACGACGACACCGGGGTTGATCACCCAAGTGTGTTTACTATGCGCACAAGTCAACAAGTAAAAGGTGAACCTACTCAAACTATTTGAACGGGAAAGCGTGGCTTTGCTTTGGCCCTACAACCACTTTGATTGTGTATGTAGGCTCAAGTCTTACCTGTAGTGGTGTCTACAGACCATAAACCCTCTTATATTTTTGTCATGATGTACAATCAAAAACAGGCTTATTTGAGGTGGGTTTTGATTATTCAGGAGTACAACCTGGAGGTAAAAACACAAGGAAGGGTTGTTGGAATAAACTTGCTTGATCTCTTTCAGGGCTAATGTTTTGTGGGGTTGTAGTTGGGTGTTGATTTTTTTGGGAGGCTGTTGTGTTGTTGTGTGTTTGTTAAGTGCATTGCCCGTGTTGTTTTTTTTTTTTCTTGTTTGTTTGTTTTTATTTTTGATGAGGCTGTGATTTGTCTGATTTCTTTCGGCTTCCGGTTTTCTCCGGCATCCTGTTTGGAGAACTTTCATGTTTGGAGAAAGGAGGGGCCTATATACGACGTCGGGGTGTGCGGAAAGGACGGTGGGAATTGGAGGTACGAGAAGATTGAATGGTGGGACGCGGGGAAGGGGGGAACGGGTGGGAAGGGGAACGGGGGGAAACATCTTGAGGCGCTTGCGTGAACATTTTTAGGAACTCTTTCGGATGTTGGTCCATCACCCGATCGCGGCGCGGGACGGCTTACGGTGTATGTACATGGTTGACTGGGGGGGAGTGGACAGGTAGACGAGCGCGCTCATACATAACACCACGTAGGCTACCACTTGTATAGAAACCCTAGGTAGAGGCGGACGCTACCCAGATGTGTTATGTTGCGAGGGAATACTAGCGTAGGCGGGCTCTTTTGGAATTTGTGTTTTGGCGCGTTTGTCAAAGCGTGGAATGTCGGTTAAGACTAGGGAAGATAGCGTTTTGTTGTGTTTCTTTCTTTCCTTTGGCGCCGCCACCGTCCAGCCCCTCCTGTGAAGGTTTGCTCATTTATATGGAGCGTATGTGCTCTGCTGTACTGTCACAATTTGAGATGAGTAACAACTAAAGACCGTGAGTTGATTTTACCCTCTGGCTTTGGCGTGTTTTTTTTCTTTTTTTCTCCTGTTACTCTCCCTGTTACTCCCAACAGCGTGACACACCAACACACCACGTTGTACAGCGTCTACATCCGGAACAGTGCTACGTGTCCCTGCAGTCGGGCCGGCACGTTATTTATTTATTTATTTATCATTGACACAAATGTAACAAAATCAACCAATAAAAACCAAATACTGAGACACTGGCAGTCAGTCTGCTTTCTGTTTGTTATACAGTACAGTGCAGCATACTATGCAGCATATTATCTTATAAATACAATAAGATCTAATCTAATAAATTATATACTTAATGAAATAATAGATTAACAATAGCATATAAGTAGTAGTATAATACAGTATAATAAATAGTGAATACTATCATATATTATACAACTATTATATTACTATTGTCACGTCGGCTGCGAATGCATCTCCGTGCCCCCGGAGGGCACCGTCACCTGAATATTGAGGCCGCCACTTCCAGGTGGTGGCCAAATCTAGAATACTTTGAGAACGATCTAGAACAGTGGTTCATTCTGTGAGTTACTGTATTGCATTATCTTTGCTTCTGCATACTGTATATAGTATGTACTATTGCTAATCTATTACTATTATTGTTTTATTAAATTATTAATATTACATTAGAATCAGACAGGTTTTTTTTCCAATGCAATCTTTGGAGAAGTATGAGAACTTGCCTGGGCCAATGAAGAATGTAGGTAATATTATGTCTATGGTCTAAACACGGAGTGATGGCACCGGGATGCACTGTGGGAAGACGAGCTGTGGGAGTGTAATGCTCTGGGCCCTGGCCTGCAAATTTTTCTAATGGGTGACAGGTGGAAAATTAATTTGGAGAAGAGTCTTCATAAAGTACTCACAGCATGCAGTGGCTCTTCAGGTGACCGGACTGTGAATAGAATAATACATATTTTTTTTCTCTGTAGAAAGATGAATGAAGCTCTGAACCTCCAGCAGTTGCGTTGCAGAACATTTTACATTCAGAGAGTCCGGGAACAGAGACTATTACCATCAGAGCATGACTTCATTCCAACGCTGCCGACACCGCCACCGCTGTGGAAATTAAAATCATATTTCTCACTAGCTTCCTACTCTCTGAACACAAAGGTGACATCTGCAAGTCTACATTATTTCATGTTTTAGAGTTTGGGCACTAATTTAGAGATTGGAACGATGAGCATAAGAGGGAAGGAAACTCAGAATGTGACTGATGTGGACAATTTAAAAAAATAATAATCATCATTTTATTTTACTACATTATTTTCAAAGACGAAATGTGATGTTATCGTCATATCTATGAATTCCTTTTATGTATTTACAGTGGTGCATGAAAGTTTGTGAAGTCTTTAGAATTTTCTATATTTCTGCATAAATATGGCCTAAAACATCATCAGATTTTCACACAAGTCCTACAAGTAGATAAAGAGAACCCAGTGAAACAAATGAGAAAAAATATTATACCTGGTCATTTATTTATTGATAAGAATGATCCAATATAACATATTAATGAGTGGCAAAAGTATGTGACCCTTTGCTTTCAGTATCTGGTGTGACCCCCTGTGCAGCAATAACTGCAACTAAACGTTTCCTGTAACTGTTGATCAGTCCTACACACCGGCTTGGAGGAATTTTAGCCCATTCCTCCATACAGAACAGCTTCAGCTCTGGGATGTTGGTGGGTTTCCTCACATTAGCTGCTCACTTCAGGTCCTTCCACTACATTTCCATTGGATTAAGGTCAGGACTTTGACTTGGCCATTCCAAAACATTAGCTTTACTCTTCTTTACC
The DNA here is from genome assembly GCA_025084515.1 of Ancistrus triradiatus. Classification (NCBI taxonomy): domain Eukaryota; kingdom Metazoa; phylum Chordata; class Actinopteri; order Siluriformes; family Loricariidae; genus Ancistrus; species Ancistrus triradiatus. The sequence goes on along the minus strand of JAJAGP010001076.1, from coordinate 151,507 downwards.
CATTCTTTGGTAGAACGACTTGTGTGCTTAGGGTCGTTGTCTTGCTGCATGACCCACCTTCTCTTGAGATTCAGTTCATGGACAGATGTCCTGACATTTTCCTTTAGAATTCTCTGATATCATTCAGAATTCATTGTTCCATCAATGATGGCAAGCCGTCCTGCCCAGATGCAGCAAAACTGGCCCAAACCATGATACTACCACCACCATGTTTCACAGATGGGATAATCTAATGCTGGAATGCAGTGTTTTCCTTTCTCCAAACATAACGCTTTTCTTTTACACAAAACATTCTTCCAGTAGCCTTCTGGCTCATCCACGGGATCTTTAGCAAACTGCAGACAAGCAGTTCTTTTTGGAGAGCAGTGGCTTTCTCCTTGCAACCCTGCCATGCACACCATTGTTGTTCAGTGTTCTTCTGATGGTGGACTCTTGAACATTAACATTAGTCAATGTGAGAGAGACCTTCAGTTGCTTAGAAGTTACCCTGGGGTCCTTTGTGACCTCACCAACTATTACACGCCTTGCTCTTGGAGTGATCTTTGTTGGTTGACCACTCCTGAGGAGGGTAACAATGGTCTTGAATTTTCTCCATTTGTACACAATCTGTCTGACTGTGGATTGCTGGAGTCCAAACTCTTTAGAAATGGTTTTGTAACCTTTTCCAGCCTGATGAGCATCAACAACTCTTTTTCTGAGGTCTTCAGAAATCTTCTTTGTTCGTGCCATGATACACTTCCACAAATATGTGTTGTGAAGAGCAGAGTTTGACAGATGCTTTTCAAGCATTATTATTATTATTTAATTAATTCATTCATTCATTATTATATTTAATGATACCATCCCTGTTTGCATTGATGATTATGTCTTTTCGTTTGTGGAACAAACAGGAGCCTACATTTATCATAAAAATATCTTATAAAACCACAGTTACCAATCATTATTATTATTATTATTATTATTATTAATTTATTCGGTTGGTATTTGATCATGTAAGTTTTATCACTGAGTTATTTATACAGTCTTACTTTTTTCTCTGTTATTCTCATTATTATTATTATTACTATTAGTAGTAGTAGTAGTAGTAGTAGTAGTAGTATTAATGTTTTATTTATTTAAGTTTTTAGTTGTTGTTTTTTTGGTATGTATTGGATGACGTGTAACTTTTATTACTGAGGTATTTCTGCAGTCTTTTTTTTCTCTAAAGACGTCGTAGCTCAGCGTCCATGAAACAAAGCAGTGTGATTTATTGGAGCTCTTTAATTACAACCTGGCAGATGTAGGTGCACCGGCAGCCTATAACTCTCTCTCTCTCTTCTTCTTCTTCTCTCTTTCTCTCTCTCTCTCTCTCTCTCTCTCTCTCTCTCTCTCTCTCTCTCACACACACACACTTCGTTAGCATCCAACGTTAACTCGTGGTATTAATCAGCATTTCATGGTAAAGGACAACCTTACTTCTGTGCTTTACTGAGTCACATGACCTTGTGCTGAAGAAAAATGCTTATTTTTTGTTTATTTTTAGTACTTTTAGTGACGGTGCCAAAGCCTGAAAGGTCATGTAATTAAAATACCAGATGCTTTAGCTTTGAAAACAGACACTGTTACTGACACTGCAGCCACAGTTTTCATTCATTCATTCATTTTCTTATCCGCTTTTTCCAGCAATTTATGTTTTTTAGCCCTTACTGAGCCATGTCCTATAATTCACTAGTTGCTAAAAAACCTGTTTTTTAATATTATTATTATTAGATGAGAACTTCCAGTCAGAGCATCTGCATCTGCATCCTGATCTGAAGGACTTCAGTCCTCCATCATTAGGAAACAGATTTATCTGTTTATCTTTTGTTGCTGGTTGATTCATTGCCTTAAAAATAGCATCGCTCTCATCGAGTGTTCCTCCAGACGATAAGCCCGTTTAAGCTTCTTTAGCTCGGCACAAAGGGTCGAAGCTTCATCTTCTTTGCTAATGAGATCAGATGCTCGGAAAATCTTTTAGAAATGTGAGCAATTTTGAATAAGCCCTGATTGCGTCGTACTTTATAAGCGCACACAATAGCCGTTAGATGAAAACAAAAGTAATTAGATGTTCATCCCACAATGATAACAGTTAGCCTCTGGGCTCGGATTTAACACTGAAATTACTCAGAGTATGACTGGGGGAAAATTACACACTCCCGCTGTCTGACTGCGGTACGTTTGTGAGTCTGGCTGGACTTTTTATATCATTTCTGCTTTCTGCATTCCTATTTGTGACATCTTGTGGTGATTGCAAAACAACTTGAGTTTGAGAAAGGTGCAAAACGTTAAACGTAGGGGTGTGTGATATGCATCATCTACGATAATATCTTAATGCGATTTTGAACTCAAAATTTTTCGTTTTTGACAGCTTCTTTTTTTTTTTTTTTGCAAAGTGAGTGACAATAAGCCGGGTACTCTTTCCTAAGAATTCCAGTTCCACTTATCGGTTCCTACTAAGGCATTCATTGCTTCAAATCCACATCTGCGATCAGTGCAAAAATCCACCTGTAATAAGGGGGTACCTATCTTCCAGGATCGGCGCTCAAAAATTTGTGAGAGAAAACAGAAGGTAATATGTGTGGAAACTTGATCTGTTATGATATTGAGGTTCAGCAGTATACCAACAAAAAAGTGTACAAAATAAAGCTCAAATTCAGGAATCACACAGTTGAAAGATTAGCGAAAACAAAGATATGCTTAATAGCTAAGAATATACCTTTTTATCACCATTTTGGAATCAAAATTTGGAAATGATAAACAGAATCAATGCCCATCTTACAAGAATATGAAGATTAGGACAAACTTCAGGAGTCCACAACAGGCTTAAACTAGCCACAAAAACACACTCAGCAAAGCTTAGAGGAATCATTCTGCAAAAAATATGCCTTATGACAAGAGTTTTTAGCACAGTAACGTTTTAAGTGGTATTTGTGAATGTAACTCTGTATTGTAGAGGTTGATAAAGGTTTGATAAACTAATCCCTTGTCCATGTGGTTCTATCAGCTATTGATGAATGACGGTTCTGGACTGGAGATCACCCCTCTTTAGTTTAGGCTTGTGCCTTTACCCTTTACTGAAATTTCTCCAGATTTCTCAAATTGATTAATGATATTATGAACTGTAAAGGGAGAAATATGTAAATCCCTTCCAATTTTTCTTTAAGGAACATTGCTTTTAAACATTTCAATCATTTTCTCACACATTTGATGAACTGGAGATCCTGTGCCCATCTTTACTCCTCAACAACTCATGAACAGAAAAGATGACCAGTACCTAGTGGTTAAGGTACTGGACTATGGACCGGAAGGTCCAGGGTTCAAATCCCACCTCTGCCTAGCTGCCACTGTTGGGTCCTTGAGCAAGACCCCTAACCCACAATTGCTTGGATTGTAAGATTGTACCAATTGTAAGTCGCTCTGGATAAGGGAGTCTGCTAAATGCTGTGGGACTGTGGTAGCCTAGCGGTTAAAGTACTGGACTATGGACCGGAAGGTCCAGGCTTAAAATCCCACCTCTGTCAAGCTGCCACTGTTGGGTCCTTGAGCAAGACCCTTAACCCACAATTGCTTTGATTGTAATACTGTATAACTTGTAAGTCGCTCTGGATAAGGGGGTCTGCTAAATGCTGTAAATGTATCAAATCATGATAATTACCTGTTTGAAATCACATCTTTATTTAGTTTTTTTTTTTATTTCATTACTAGTCATAAATTACCCTGTCCCAAATTTTTTTGGAATGTGTTGCAGACCTGAAATGCAGGAATGGATGTTTATGAACAAATGAAACAAGTTGACCAGAAAAAAAAAGAAATATCTTGGATTTATACTGTCTTCAATGCAATAAGTGTCAAATGAAATGTAAGACACTGCATTTAACTTCTTTTTCTAATTTGTAACGTATTGTTTACTCACTGGCTTAGAATGCGGAACAGACGTGGACTCGTTATTAAATATAGCATTTTAATGAGAAATAGATCATCTTAAACATTCATTTGAAGACAGCCGATATTTATTCAACAGAACATCAGAAGTTACATAGACATGGCTGGTTAGCCAATCTGATCCGTGGAAAGGCGCATCGTTGGAGGGTACGGATCATGTGCTTCTATGGGTTTTTAGGGAGGCATTGGGCACTGGCTGGTGATTATACTTCATCCATCATGAGACGTCTTGTGCCAAACTTGGTTAACAATGGTGCCTCAAACATTCATAATGATCTAAAACAGCTTTTTATTTCATGGCTCTACCAAGGCAATGTAAAGACTGACACAATGTACACTAACTGGTTTATCTGTTTGGCTTCATCCCTTTTACATGCAGAGTCTTCACACTAATAATGGGAGATTTCAGATAAGAAATAGTTGACCAAACCTTTCTGGAAATGGTTAAGAGATGCGTAGCAGGCACTTAAAAAGACTGAAAGAATTATATAGAAAAAAAAGGGTCTCAATACAGGTTTAAGAATGGTAAACATTCCCAAGAAGTCTGGGGAAGTCCAAAGCGATCCCATAATACAATCTGATAACCAAATTCATAACCACTGCAATACCTTGTCATGAAGAAGAATGGTGCATGCAGCTCAAGCATTGAATACAGACTGTTTGGTAAATGTATTTCTTGAATACGTTATTCAGTTCAACCAGACTAGGCTCTTTAAAAATGTTCAGTACACTTTCCTGCCTGTTCTAGAGAGTGTCGTAGTGCCAATGAGTGGAGGAGGACTGTTACGCCCATGACAGTGCCATTCTGTGCCCTGGACTTCGATCCTCAGCACTGGTCTAGCCCCTGAATTGCCATGCTTGCATTCGCTGGCATACTAACGCCCACTACCTGCCTCTCATCCTACTGGGCTCAAGTTTTACACTGTGATTGTGAGTACTCTCGTGTTGGACTGTTATTTCAGACTCTGAACTCTCTGCCCTCTCTGTAGCTCTGCCATCATCTGATCCTGCATGCTTCAAACTCTGGACTGCTTCTGTTTTGATTCTGACTCTGCTTTTTTTCTGGCTCCCCTGCATTCATCTCTGTTCTCTTGGGCTAGCATGACAAGGACAACCCAGACTTTGTCCCCAGCCACATATTCAAGCACCTGGGGGATCTCCAGATGTTCCCAAACCAACCATGAGATGCAATCCCTCCATTGGGTCTCTATCTAGAGGGACGAGTCTGGAATAGGAATGTAGGAATATAGATATCCAAGAACTAAGCTCCTGCTTCAACAGAGACCGGTACAATAACTGCAAAACTTCTGCCAACTACCCAAAATGTCTAAAGATCTTTTTCCCAGGGTACTTGAACTACACTACTTTCCCCTCATTGAAGTGAGAAGAGGAGCCTACTCTTTTCTGGGACAGGACCATGGCCTTGGACTTGTGCTCGGCTGCTTCGCACTCAACGCTGAAACCCATCTGAACAGATGTACCCTTGTAACAGACCCCTTTTCAGCCTGGGCTGGGCCTTGATATCCTGTCCATGATTATCAACAATAAGAGTGGAGACAGTAAGCAACCTTGACACAACTCTAACACTTACTGCATTCAAACGGAGACCAATCTGCAAGAAATTAAATGGGTTATTCTCAATGGTGTGTGGCCTCTTATATTACAAATTAAAGAACAAACTTAGGAGATATCACAACAGGATTGGCAGGTATTTTCTTAAAAAAAGGCAATGACTAATATTTACAATCAATTAAGCACAGAATCAAACATGTACAGGCCCGTTCCTGCAATATCCAAATTTAAAGACATCTTGTTTGCTTGAGTTCAAGACATGGTTTTCAAGATAGGATCATCTCCAGGGCCAAGAGTAATTTCCAAGCGATTGAATTCTGAGGTTGCACTATACATCAGATTCGGGCCACTTTTTCTCTGCAGTGTAAATGTAGCATGAAACTATATAAACTAGGGCTCAACAGCTGTGGTTTTCCATCCACCTTATTAGTCCAAATTTTAAAAATGTGCCAAAAATCTATTTGAATTGAGACTTGATTTTTTTAATTATTAAATATTTTTAGCTATTGAGAAGTTTTGTCGTTGTTTCAATGACAAAAGCTTTGATTCAACGCGCGGAAACCTGGCAACCTATCAGAACGCAGGAAACCAGCAGAGACAAGTGTACGAAAAAGATCATGGAACATGGAAGTGGCTATTTGAAAAAGAGTTGGGATTCAAGGATTACGATGACATTAGAGTCCATCCATCTCTACAAAACTCACAAAGAAATGGATGTAACTGTCTTTAAAGCTAACCTTTTAAATATGATGTTAAAAAATATAACGTTAAGACTACATTGTGTTAGATTTGGCTTGGAATTGATTGTGTATTTATTGAGAAGACAAAACAGAGAATCCTCAGAGATTGGACTTCGACAGATCAGTTCAAATCCAAGAAGAAATGTGGCTGTATTTTTAATGCTGAAAATAAAATTAGTGCAAAATCAGATTTGGGCGGCTTTTTCCTGCTGTTAGGTGAATGTGACTTCCGTTGTGTTTTAAAAACAGTCCTCAGTCATTTCTTCCATCATAAACCTTTAATATAAAGCTTTAAACTTCTATATTCAGAGTTGTGCAATACAAATACAATGCCATTATGCTTAGAAATGCAAGTAAGCTCGGTAATGTTATGCTACCTGTCGCCTAGCAAGCAAGGATAACATTCGCTTTTTTTAAAAAAAGAACGGCTAAAGGCATGAACAGAATCTTAAAATCAGGGCACTTCTTAAGTCGGTTTGGCAATATATGAGGTGTGGCCCCAGGATCGAACGGTTCACCTTTCGGGTTTCGAATGCATAATTAATTCGATAAATAAGAAGTCCACGTGAACCTGAATATACAAAATTAAACTTCCGTTTACAGAGAGAAAAATAAGCGTACAGGCAATGGCGAGGCTAAACTCAGAATAAGGTTTAAATTTCACCGCTAACGTTTAGCATTTAGCCATTTCTCGATACTCTCTGTTTACTACGCTAGCTTTCGTAATAAAGTAACTATACAAACGTATAGGAAAAACTTTTTTTTCACAAAATAATTGTGTACAAGCCTCTTTATTTATCCCTCTGGGAAATATGGCTTCATGTTGTATCTTGCATGAGTGACGGAATTATCCAAAAATCATCAAAATAAATAAAAATCTCGACGCAAAGTGAGCATTGATTGTTCGCCTTCGTACCACAGATGCTTCTCTCAGGGACCGAAAATAAATGGACTTGCTGCAGAACGAGGACGTAACACACCAGAGCAAACCCAAAATACGATTCAGCTTCGGCTTAGCTCACTCACTCTCAATGACACAACCGACTAGCAAAGAGCAATTAGCGTTAGCGTTAACAAAACGGGAGCTATAAACAGCTAGCTGGGATTCGGATCAGGATGTCTCCTTTCTGCCTTCTCATGTGCCTGTACACTCAGAGGGACGACCGACGGCGTAAGGACCACTGTACCACCAACCATTTATCTCGCATCCTTAAACCGAACAAACCCCAAGTCACGCTAGGATTTTGCCAGCCAAGTTAGGATTTTACATCAAGTCCGTGACACACTGAATGAAATAAATTCTAGCTCGTCTATAATGACGAGATCTTCCACACCAAACACGATTTTTGTGACGTGGTTTATTCTGCCCCGTTCGTTTTTGCAAGCTTTCACCCGCAACAAAAATCAGTGTCACTGAACAGTCAGCATCGCTTCTGATTTTACTCGCTTCAGGATGATGTTAATCAAAAATGACAGCAATATTATGAATCATCATGGACCCGATATCGGGTATATTTTCCTGTGAGCATCTTAAGGACGTTCATCACTCAAAGAAGACATTTTTGTTCTTCCTGTCTGTTTTTTCACTGCGAAGAAATTGAACCAGCGACCAAAATTCCATAAAAAACTGAGACAAATAGAGATTCAGAAATTGGACTTCAGGTGGTGAAATGGTAAATTCCGTATGATTTTGGGTTTCCACAGATGAGTTAAAAGTCCAAGAAGAAACACAGCAGTATTTGTTAATGTTGAAAATAAAACTCAGCTCATCATGACTGCTGTCTTTTGGCTGTTTAAATGTGGAAACTTTAGCTTTATAGCATCATAATTTCGTATGACTTGAATGTTATCAAGGTAACTTGTGACTTGCTGGTGACTTTTCGCATTTTTGTGTCGGGTTTTGATAACGGCCTTTATCTGGTGAAATTTGTGGTGTGATAAAGTAACACCTGTCTGCTGCATTAGAGTGTACGTTAGTGATGTTTAGATGTTATTTGCTGACTGTAAATGATTTAATAAAACGTTAGCATTTGCGCTCATATGATACTTTTGCTTTATGACAGGTCAGCTTTGTTTAAACACAGAACCAGCTCTCTCGAACCACGAAGTCGTGGCTGCGTTTTGGCCTTTTGGCGGCGTCACAGTTCCGAGGCAAATTCCTAGCGTGACTGACATAATCCTGCACTTACGTCATACGAGAACGCCGATGTTCCTACGTTACGACGCAAATGCAGGGAGTCTACCGAAATGTTTGTTTAGTGACGCATAATCTCTGGTCTGCGTGGTTAAAAATGTAAATAATGGCAGTTTCAGATGTTTCCTTTGTTCCCTCTGAGTAATATCAAGGCCTCTTTGTCAGCGGATGTGGAATTTATTCGTTTATAGTCTTTTTTTTTCTTCTTTTCTCATAACGCTGCATTAGGAAGTGACAGACATGCTCGGACAAATATGGTACAGTCATGTTCTTTTTTTTCTGTTCATTAATCGTCTTTAGCGAACTAAAAGTCTCTGTGTTTTAGTTTCGTATTTAACAATTACACTTACAAAGTTGTTAATGGTACATCAAAAAAAGCCGAACAAAAAAAGTCCCAAATGAAAGGAAAATAAAAAAAACTTTCATCACGCCCTCTCCGGACCGTGTTTCCCTTTCCTTTTTTGTTTCAGCAAAGTTTGGTAGTCAGATGGTCCGACTGTTTCAAGATCTCCGTGTTGTACATGTCCAAGGCATGGTTGACCCGGATCATCTCGCTGTTGTTGAGCTTCAGCCGGTGCTTCAGCATACAAGAGAACAGATCCAGCTGGGGTTTCCCGGGTGCCGCTGGAGGTGCCAGGCGGTTAATCCTGTCCCTGATGTCCAGCAGCAAGAGCATGATGGACGAGGACGAGTAAAACTGGGTCCCTTGAGTGTAGGACTGGTTGACCTGCTGCACGGCGCTCCGGAGCAAGTCGGCGTTGAAGCGCAGGCTGTACCCGAACACCTGGATGTCGGAGATCTTGATGTAGATCTGGCGCTTATTGGGGTCGGAAAGGTCCACCGGGCCGTGGCCGGTGTCGTTGCGCAGCACGGTGGGCACCTTGGCTCGGCTTCGTAGGTAGATGTGCACCGTCTCGAAGAAGGTCTTCCAGCGGTTGCCGAGCATCAAGGTCCAGTTAAAGCACTGAGAGCTCTGGAGGCGCACCTTCTCCCATCTCGGGTAGCCGTGCTCGCCGAATGGCATGCTCCATCCCTCCGAGTGGCTCCCGCTAAACGGGTTGACATAAACGAAGAACATGGGGTCCATGCTGCTGTTGCGCATCTGGCAGATCTTCATGGACAGCCCCACCATCATGTGCAGGTAGTCCATGCGGTTCTTGTTGCTCTTCAGCGTCAGGGACATGCGCTTGCGCCAGCGCGGGTCGAAGAAGGTCTCCAGGCGCACCTCGTTGCTGATGAAGGTGGTGTGGATGTACAGGCGCGAGTCCATCTTCTGCAGCAGGTACTTCAGCTCCAGGTCCTGGAAGTCCAGGTCCGTCTCGAAGCTGATGAACTGCTCGCTGCGCTCCGAGTCGACGTTTTGCGGCTCGCAGCGGCCCCGGTACAGCTTGTAGCCCTTGTTGCACGAGCCGCACTGCGAGATGTTGGCCAAGCTGCACATGGCGCAGCTGTTGTTCCCGCCGATCACGCACGGGATGGGCCGCTGGCACAGCGTCACGCCCGTGTGGCACACGCACGTACGCTGGCTCTCCAGGAAGGTCCCCCAGAAGCCGTTCTCGTTGCAGTAGAGGAACGACTGCACCCGGTTCAGCCACTGCAGCACGGATCTGGAAGCACAAAAAAGATGAGCGGATAAAACAGATCGCTGAGAACGTGCCTAAGCTTGGTGTTGCGCCAAGTAATCATGTGGGACTGTGGTAGCCTAGCGGTTAAGGTACTGGACCAAAAGGTCCAGGGTTCAAATCCCACCTCTGCCAAGCTGCCACTGTTGGGTCCTTGAGCAAGGCCCTTAACCCACAATTGCTTGGATTCTAAAATAGTATCAATTGTAAGTCGCTCTGGATAAGGGTGTCTGCTAAATGCTGTAAATGTAATCGTGGTCTGATCGGTTAAATAGGCGATAGATTTAGCCAAAAGAGAGAGCAGGGTTCATTTCTCACTGTGTATCACATCCCGTCCTCCCTTAGGCTTCATCTCTTTCATCGTTCACACACCACCCTGACCAGCCGAACAGGACCGGAGCACTAGCGTCCCGACACGCACCAGATATCGGCCTCGAGATTTCAATGACTCACAAGATGACCTCAGAGCTCCGGACCACCTCGAGTTACCGCCAGTAAAGCGACCAAGCAGAGACGTGACACTTTATGCAGAAACCCTGCTTTTCCACTAAAAGATACTAAGGGATAATTGGAGCCAAATGTCATTAGCGCTTAAGGGATTATGTCGCGCTAATTGAGCCGAAATTTCCAATTCAGACGCCCGCACAAAGATCTCAAATGGCGAACTCTTCAACCGATACCTAATTAAAACTGTTTAATGTAATATTAATACATCCAGTCATAGAGGAGACCTTTAACACACTGATCTAGTTCTAAGCAAGTTCGACTTATTTTTTAAATATCAGTGTCACTTAATCAAATAAGCTGTTTGGAGCTAACAGGTACAAGCCGGGCGTCCACATATTTACGCACACAATGTTCCAAAATGACAGAAATGTGCAGGGTTTTATTAACAGTATTATTTCTGCCCTTTTCAGAGGTGGCAGAAGTCTTTACTTAATTAAAAGTACTGCTAATCTGCTCAAAATAAATGCACAAAGTATAAAAGTTAAAGCATTTCTTTTAAAAGCTTTTCTAACTACATTTTTGAAGCAGGATGCTTTGTATTAAGGGTAAGAGGTACAAATCCATGTCACTAAGGCTACATAGTTTGTAACTACAAATGCATGAATCATCGGCAAAAAATCCTACAAAATCATCTTTAGCTAAACCATTTTTAGACACAAGGAACTGAAATATACAAAAAAACCTTTGCTTTTTTAAAATAAATGCTTTTCTTTCATAAAATCTACCATAACTAGACATGGTAATATTCAGTAATGCAGTAAATCCTGATATTTAACCCAAACTATAGTTATCATTGACTCTCTGAAACACTCTCACTGCATTTTACCAACAAACTGCAGCTTCAATGATTTTAAGCCAGTTCTTCTTTCAAACTTCAATCCACTACTTCATTTAAATAAATTCTTATACAAAACTTTAAAATAATATTATATAGCTCTTTAACATATAATTCAGCGTCTCAGGGCCATGGATAAACCTCTAGTGTCGGCTTACTAAAAATAAAGTGTATACAGTTATTTTTGGGAGCATAATGCACTTTAGGGGCATTAGTTGTCAGAATGAATTGCCTAAATAAAGAAAAAAATACATAACATAGAAAAATAAAAAGATTCACAAGTGCTAAAGTAACGAGGCTGTTTTGAAAATGTCGTTAGTAAAAAGTGCAGATTTTTCTTTTGAAATATAGTAAGTAAAAGAAACTGGAATTCTTGGACGAAAGCACGCAGCCATGGGGAGAACATGCAAATGATAGCTTAAACATTTTGAAATTTGAGTTGATACAGCTTTCTGGTGTAAAGCTGCTTCAGTTCTGTTTTCATCCATCAGCAAGTTTATTTTCACTTAGATGATCAGATAATGGGAACACTCCATCACAAACGTCAAAGTATTATAATTAAATAAGAAAATATTAATTTCTTCGAGCATGTGCTGCGTTTTAGAGTTTCCCCAAACGTGTTGGCAAGAGCATTTCAGTAGGGCAAGATGGTTTTCTTTAAGCACTGTACATGTCCTAACTGAATCCATTCCATCCATGAATCATCCTGAAATATCCAAATCTAATTTGACTTCCAGCTCACTTCGGATTACAGCTGAGATTAAATGTCTAAAGGCCTCTCCCCATCGGCTGCAGACGCCGTTCGGTATTTAGTATTGTTCCATACTTATTTGCAGTAAGCCAGATTTTGTGTGTCTCGTCCCGCTGTGTGATTTCAGAGCAGCCTGCTTCTTTTATTCCTCCATTATTTTTTATTTTCACAAGACTGTGGAGTTTGCTACGGGGAAACGATTGCTGTTTGTTTTCTCGGTGCATCGCCGTCCCGGTAATCAGACAGCTTTTGGTGTTGGTGACATACATCATCCGGAGAGAGAGCAGCAGCGGAGACAGGGGAGTGAAAAGATACAAAAAATGATTGTTTTTGCCTCCTTTTGTAAGAAAAGATCCCAGCAGTACTGCGCTCTCTTCCGTCACTGCTTTGAGCTTTACATGAATCACGTGTTATTCTCACATGGCAGCAAGGCCTTCTCTTATTATAAAACCTCCTCATCAGCCATTCATCGAAGCGTCCAGCCATACGGCGGTTCAAGGTTCAACGTCGCATCTTTAGAAACCTTTAATAAACATTTATAATAGAAGGACCATCCTTTTTACCAACCACGCCGAGGCGACAAGAACATAAAATTCTTTTCGTCTTTCTATCCTGAATTATAGATTTTAAAAAGGACTCATTTAGACAAGTTTAATAAACCTTAACAAAAAAAAGCCCTTATGGAAAAACATGTGAAAAAGGTTCTTTTCTATAGGTTTTAAAGATGCACACATCTTGGTGCAGCTTTTTTATTTCTTTATAGGATTTCTTTTTTCTCCCAGTCATTCCACGACTTTGGTTTTGTTCTGGTTGTAGATTTTGGGATCTCTATCAGTATGGCAGCCTTATAACAAACACCTTTAAGAGATTTCACCCTCACACATACATTTCCAATCTGACCAAATCATGGTAACACTTCATTTTACCGTCTAACATTTATTTCTGAATTTACTGTTTTATAGATTTATCCGAATTCGAAATAAATGACTGCACTCCAAAGTGTAAGATCAAAAAGATCAAATTCAAACACTGAAATAAGATCAAAATGAAAGGTTTTTCCTTCTTTGTTTGTGACTTTTCTTACTTTTTCATATTTTTTACATCATGAATCTGTCTTTTATATTGTTTTTATTTTTCTTCCTTTCTTTATTAATTTAACTTAGTTTTGCCTTTTAATCCTGTATTTGTTTATTTTCTTTGTTCTTTCTCTTTTTTCTTAAAATGTTCTTTATTTACCCTTTTCCTATTTTTTTTTCTGTTTTTCATTGTTTTCTTTCTCATTTGTATCATTTTTCTGGTTTTATTTTGTATCTGTTCTGTTTATCTTTCTGCATATTTTCTTGAATATTATTTTTTATTTAGCTTTTACTTTGTTTATTTTTTACTTTAATTCTAGTTCATATTCCCCTATATTTTCTCTCTTTTGATTTGACTTGCTCATTCATTTCCATTTGTTTTTCCTTATTTTTCTTTACCTTTTCATGCTGTCTGTTTTGTTAATTTTCTGTTATTTGCCTTCTTTCTCTTTCTTTTTCACTTTATTTTTCAGTTTTTCTTTATTCATTCATCTTTTTATTCTTTACTTTTTGCTTTTTTTCTGTTTCATTCTTTATATTCTTTCTTTATGAAATAAGATATTAAATGTAATGTCCTGTAGATAAAATGATGATGTGTTTCCATTTGATCTTAAGATCCCATTAGAGTACTTAAGAAGCCACTGTGTTTATTTTACAGCCTGTGTGTTTTACAGATGATGCTGTTTATTTACTGATTGATTATTTTTAGCTGTGTGTTTTTATAAAGATTTGATAATAATAATCTATAAAGGAATGGAGTTTCAGCTTTGTAAATAGTGATCATGTCAGATCTCCAGCAGTTTGGAACTAAAAGCTCTGGGACTTTTCTTTAGATGGGAGATGAAGTCAGACTTTAGTCTACTAAGACTTTTCAGAGTCTTTTTTTTCTTTTTTTTTTTTTTTTTGAGATGGGATGCTGTATCTCGACTGCAAAGCCCTGGTTCTTAACAACTGAATATGGAAACAAATCGCCTTGATGCATGCTCAATGATCCAGGTAAGAAAATCCAAGAAGTTGAATCTGTTCATCTGGACATAGATTTTGTTGGAGAAACGTTTCGTCACTCATCTAAGTGACGTCTTCAGTCTCAGCAGTTGGAAAACTTCCCCAATCTTATATACAGCACCTTTGCATAACGACTGGTACCAGGGGTATCAGGGGTTCCATTGTTATGCAATGGTGCTGGTACCAGTCGATTCAACCGATTCAACTTCTTGGATGGAAGCAAATCCCTGAGAATAAAAAGTTGGGATAGAGTTTATAATTTCGTCTCTGTTGAGTCTCTAATGTTCAATCACCTGTCGAGCATCTATAAGGGCGTACTGAGAAGTCTCGCTCTCTCTCTCTGTCTGTCTCTCTCTGTCATTCCAGTCCACCCACTGTTTATTACATTACAGCTTCTGACAAATGACCACAATCACAGAGAACCTTCAGCTGGAGCAGTAACAGCAGTCCAGACCTTCACATGAGCCGAGACCGACGCTGCACTCCGCTGTCTTATTTAATAGTGCCGTTTTGTTTTTATTAATTGGCACACCGAGGATGAAAATGGGAATTGTAGGTAACAGGCAGCCTAACCATTCGCTGCCATGATAAATGTTTACAGTCACACCATGCTCTGATTAACTGTACAAGTCCAAGAATCGAGTCCGGGTCCAGTTCGAGACAGTTAAGATTTTTTCAATCATACTAGAATAAAAAAAATGGAGGAAATTAAATGAGTTCACTTGACATTCATTATCATTCCTTATACATGATATATATTAATATTATATTCCATCATATATTTTGTAAAATATAATATTAAATAATATATTTCCTAAATGATGATTAATTATTATTACATTCTAGTCTTAGTCAAACTAAGGTAATGTAACGTTTGGAAGTGAATGGTGGTAATGATTCTGTTTCCCTTCTTCTCTCAAACTTAATCACAATCACCACATAAAGTCACCTGAATGTAAACAACATCCATTCTATATATGTATATTATTAAATTATTATTAAAACATCATTATAATAACATTTCAGTATCTGCCCTCAAACAAAAATAATCCTAAACTATACCTATAAAGGTGAAAATGCTTCTTACACTTAACATCAGACTATTCCAAATCATTGATTGGATCCTGAACAAGGAGAGCAGGAACTTGTTTTCCCCGTTAGCCAATCAGAGTGCAGATTTTATTTAGGCATGTAGAGAAAGGACTGATTTATTCTGGTTGAATGGATTGTTGATATTCAATAACGATAGAAACAAAGTTCAGTTTATAATTAACGTTACCTCAGACAGACGCATCGGACTTGACTGGTCTCGATCACGATTTGAAGGGCCACCTTTCCCCAAGACAGAGACAAGCAGTGAAAGCTGCCCAATAGGAAATCTCCAAGCCATGATGTCCCTAAAACTTCTTCACATTTGGGACGATCTCTTACACATTTCTTTCTTATAGTGGGCATAACCATAGACTTTTGCAATTTTTTGATATTTCCGATTTGAGTGAGGAGCAGGTATGTTTGATTATATTCCTCTAACATATCTCATTTAGATGAGCACCACTGAACCTCAAAGTGCTTCGAGCTTTAATATAAACCAATAAACTCATGAAATATTACAAATGCACCCAACGGCTAGTCTCTGATACACCAGTGCAGGTTTGGATGCTTTCCTGTTGGTCACAACAGAGCCACTGTCCTAGATTCGCCCAAATTAGATAAGAGAGAAACTCATTTCACTTCCTGCCCTGCAGACAAAACCGTGCTAAAGTGCTGAAACGGTAAACTTTCTGCATCAGCTGCTGGGCTCCGGCATGCCAGAACTGCTCATGTTCACTTTCCTGCCGGGAAACTGCAGGCCTTGCAGAAGGACAGAATCCGAGTGGGGATTTGCTGAGCTCGGGCTAAACAATGAGCTCTTATTTTTAGTCTTGAGCTTAAGGCTCGGGGATTTACATGACAGAGGTATAACATAACAGGGGTTCTAAATATCATATTAGAAAGTATAGGGACAAAAGTATTGGGACACACCTCTTCATCATTGAATTCAGGGGTTTCATTGCCACAGGTGTATAAAACAAATGTTAGTGAAGAAACGGCTCTTTCTAAAGAGCATGATACTTTAATAGATTGCCAAGCCAAAGCCAGTTAGAGCAAGCCCATAAAGTTAGAGCAGAGGCACCCAGTTAGATGGGCATAGTGCAAAAAAGATACCAATGCCAAGATCGAAGCCTCCTCTGGCATTAACATCAGCTCTAAAACTGAGCACCGGAGCTTCATGCTGCACAGGTTTCTGTCACCAAGCCTTCATCAATGCCAAGCGGCATATGGAGAGGTGTAAAGCACACCAACACTGGACTCTGGAGCAAGGGGAACATGTTCTGTGGAGTGACAAATCACACTCCTCTGGGGTTTGGCGAATGCCAGGAGAACGTGACCTGCCTGACTGTAAAGTTTGGTGGCAGAAGTGGGATAATGCTATGGGCCTGTTTTTCAGGGGTTGGGTTTTAAGCCCCTTAGTTCCACAATGCCCAAGACATTTTGGACAATTGTGCGCTTTCAACTTTGTGGGAACAATTTGGGGAAGGCCCTTTTCTGTGTCTTGTAGAAAGCTGCAAAGGGGAACCGACTCCATATTAATGCCTATGGATTTAGATGGAATGTGGAGGTGTCCCAATACTTTTGTACACATATTGTAGCTATTGTCACAAATATACAAGAGATTTTCTGACCTGAGCAGGACTTAACGAGTCACATTTTCCAGGCATATTCATTTTTTAACTTCTGTAATAGCGATTATAATAAATGATCTCCTTGCTAAAATGCCATTACTGCTGGATAGTTTCATTTTCAGCACTTTTGACGTGGATAAGGAGGAGAAAAGTGCATCTCTCTCCTAAACCGGCCGCTTCCAGACTGCACGCGGCGTTTAGCCGAAGCTCTGCAGAGTGCAGATTTATCTGTCTGCGAGTCCGAGGGGAAAGAAGATGTCGTTTGCGCTCAATAATGAGCCACTTGTTTCTGTTCGGTGTCAGCAAGAAACTATTTTTCCTAACATGCAGCCGAGAGCAGGACGTGAGGGACCTGCTGAGTGACACCTAAACCCAGAGCAGATCCAAAACACAGGAACAGCAAACCGATTAATAATATCCCTTAATTAGAAAGTCACATAATGACGCTAACTTAGAGCAGAGCTGCAGGTTAAATCCGTGGTACCAGGTGAAGCTCTCACTGCAGCTCTGGCAGCTAAGGCTAAAAATAAAGACATTCCTGCCCCATTTCTTTAAACGCCCCCGCTTTAATCTTACAGTACTGAAATTGAAAACCGGCGTGTCATTAAGTGCAGAGCTAAAGCAGCAATTCGAATGTGACCTCAGGTAACACGGCAGATGGAGGCGGTCGGATGTAACCCCGCAGTTTATTTAGGATCTTCCATGATTCGTAACCAGGGTGAGCAGAATTTGGAAAAGTTTAAATTATACAACCCCAAATCAGAACAAGTTACGACAGGATGGAAACCTGAGACATTTCATGATATTTTATGATGAACTTCATTTCCTTTCAATAAACATCCATTCCTGAATTTCAGGCCTGCAACACATTCCCAAAAAAGTTGGTACAGGACAATTTAGGGCTAGTAATGAGATAAAAAAATGAAACAATTTGGGATCAAAGCAGTATCCATGAAAAGCTGAGTCTTTGAGGAGTAAAGATGGGCAGAGGATCTCCAGTTTATCAACGAATGTGTAAGAAAATGAATGCCATGTTTAAAAACAATGTTCCTCAAAGAAAGATTGGAAGGGATTTATATATTTCTCCTCTACAGTGCATAATATCATTAAACGATTTAAGGAATCTGGAGGAATTTCCTAAGAAGCCTAAACTGAAGAGGGGTGATATCCGATCCCTCAGACGGCACTGCATCAAGAACCATCATTCATCAATAGCCGATAGAACCACATGGACAAGGGATTACTTTATCAAACCTTTATCAAGCTCTACAATACAGAGTTACATTCAGAAATGCCACTTAAAACGTTACTGTGCTAAAAAAGAAGCCTTATGTTATAACCATGTCCAGAAGTGACATCAGCTTCTCTGGGCTCGGAGGCATCTGGAAGAATGCCTTGGATTTTTGGGAAAAACAGACACCAGACACCAGAAATTGTGCTCCAGACCAAAGAAGAAAAAGGACCATCCAGTCTGTTATCAGGAACTGTTATCTGTCATCGCTTGGTATCCTCTGTGCCAAAATGTCTTAAGATTTGTAAGGAGGAGCGGCGACATAAGGTGTTATATATTTTATTGTCCCAACTTTTTTTGGAATGTATTGCAGGCCTGAAATGCAGGAATGGATGTTTATCCAGAAAAAAAAGCAATGAAATAAAAGTCAAAAGAAACGTACGGAACATTGCGGTTATTTTTTTATTTGCAATTTCCATATCGTCCCAACTTTGGTATTCAGTGTTGTATTTAAAATCAGTCTTGCACCACTTATTTATGACATTTTCAGTCAAAGATGTGAAGCCACCTGCTTTTCCCCAAGGTGAACGAATGTAAGACTTAAAATATTAACACAAACCTAACCAGACTGGCTCCTCTAAAAGTTCCTCCTGTGTGATATCACTGTTACTTATAATAAATTGATGCAAAATCCCACAAAACCTCTCGGGTTTCTCAGTAGATGTTGAGGTTCTGCTCTAAATTAAAGCTCTTAAGCTCAAACTCCCCCGAGATCGGATCCAGACCCAAACAGGCATGGTACGAGTCTGAACCCACCTCTCTCTAGGCATCTGATGGTTGGGGTTGTGGTGGCAGCGGATGCTGAGTCCGAAAAGCTTACGAGCCATGCGCTGGATCTTCATCCTCAGGACCTCGAGGGAGCTCTGGAGCAGCCGGTAACGAGCCTGAAGGTCCCAGTCGTTCCCCCAAAGGAGGTGCACGTTGCTGATGGGCAAGAAGTGTGAGGAGGGCAAGCGCTTCAAAAAGGACTTGAACTCATCTGAAAAAGAAAGAGAGGGCGAATAATTATTAAATCTACAGTCTTACACCTGCTTATTATATCATTTTTTTACTATTTAGAATTATATAAAGATTACTTAAATTGATTTTTATGCGTTTTAGTCTCTTGTTTCCATGTGCATTTGTGTTTTTATAGCTACTTCAGTATATGCTTTGGTTTCAGTGGGTTTTTTTCCTCGCGGGAGAACAGAGGGTGAAGGTGTAAAGCATGCCCTGGACAAGATGCCAGTCCATTCCTCAGCCAATCATGTTTACATGTGATGGGCAATCTGGCCGGAAGGCACTACTGAGACTCGACCCTGGGTCACCATGGATGTGGGATAGGGTATTAGACTGCTGTGCCACCTGAGTGCCAGTTTTAGATTTTTTTCTTGAGCTTATTACAGGAATACAGTGGGTAGTGGTTTGAAGATTAGTTTGATTTCATTTATTTATTTTACATTTCAACATGGTGTAATGTTATTTGCTCACACAGAGGGTTCGAGTCCTGCCAGTGCCTCCTGGCCATTTCGGGCATCACACACACGCATGAATGCCAGTGCCTAAGGGAGAGGAAGCCATTGGGGATGGCATAAAGCCCCCTACAAGCCCCACGGCGGTTTGCCGTTTCATCCAGGACATCCTTGTGGTAGTGCCTTGTTATGCCCATGAGAAGTGGGGTTAAAATCAGTTTATATACAGTGGGGAAAAAAGTATTTAGGCAGCCACTTATTGTGCAAGTTCTCCTACTTAGACAGATGAGAGAGATCTGTAATTTTCATCATAGATACACTTCAACTATGAAAGACAATATGAGAAAAAAAAAAAATCCAGGAAATCACATTGTAGGATTTTTAAAGAATTTAATTTTACATTATGGTGGAAAAGTATTTGGTCAATAACAAAAGTTCAACTCAATACTTTGTAACATAAACTTTGTTGGCAATGACAGAGGTCAAGCGTTTCCTGTAAGTCTTCACTGGGTTTGCACACATTGTAGCTGGTATTTTTTCCCATTCCTCCATGCAGATCTCCTCTAGAAGGTGATGATGAAAATTACAGACCTCTCTCGTCTTTCTAAGTAGGAGAACTTACACAATCAGTCCCTGACTAAACACTTTTTTACCCCACTATACCTGCTTAACCCAATTCAGGGATGTAGAGAGCCAGGGTCTAACAGGGCACAAGACATTACTCACAGCCTGGAATTATTTTATTAGTTCACGTCCAGGTTTGCTTCTCTCCTCAGTCACTGCGGTACCTAGCGAGGTTGGGTTAGTGTTCGAACGTGAGCAAGCAGATGGCTCGTGAAGTCAGACAGGAGAATTTCCGGTGTCTAAACACTCTCGGGTGACGGGTTTATCTCTGGCAGCTGGCCCGCAGCACGGCGCTGGAGTCGATCCGAACTGCTGAGCTCTAACTCCTCCATAAATATTATTCAGTGCTTCTTTATCGACGGCATTGCCGTAATGGCAGAACTATGAGCTGGGAGAGAGCGGCTAATGCACACGCTCGGTACTTTAAACGTGCTTCGCGCGGCTCTGCATTACATTACGCCGCCGTACTCGCTACAACCTGACATCTAATTCAGAGTGTGGCTGCGAGCCTGGTGCAAACACTGTCATAAATTGAAAAGGCCATAAAACACTCTGGGAACGGCGTCGCTCCGCTCCTTACAGCTTTTACACTATGTCATGGACTCGGGTCTTTTGGACCAAATCATTGTCGGGTCAAACCACGAACCATCAAATGATACATTTCTGCCATGAATCTACATTCTCCTGTGACATTTCTTTGCATAAATCTTAAGAAAATCATCCTCCTAATCAGTCGTAAGCTCTGAAGATATAAAGGGTTCACCAATTTATCGACATAGAACCAGACCGAGGCTGTTGTACAGTGGGGCAAAGTATTTAGTCAGTCACTGATTGTGCAAGTTCTCCGACTTAGAAAGATGAGAGAGGTCTGTAATTTTCATCATAGGTACACTTCAACTATGAGAGACAAAATGAGAAAAAAAAAATCCAGGAAATCACTTTGTAGGATTTTTAAAGAATATAATTGTAAATCATAATGGAAAATAAGTATTTGGTCAACAACAAACAAGCAAGATTTCTGGCTGTCACAGACCTGTAACTTCTTCTTTAAGAAGCTCTTCTGTCCTCCACTCGTTACCTGTATTAATGGCACCTGTTTGACCTCGTTATCTGTATAAAAGACACATGTCCACAGCCTCAAACAGTCAACCATGGCCAAGACCAAAGAGCTGTCGAAGGACACCAGGAAGAAAATTGTAGACCTGCACCAGGCTGGGAAAAGTGAATCTACAATAGGCGAGCAGGTTGGTGTGAATAAATCAACTGGGTGAGCAACTGTAAGAAAATGTAAGATCTGGGGCCCCACACAAGATCTCATCCCGTGGGGTCAAAATGATCATGAGAACGGTGAGCAAAAATCCCAGAACTACACAGAAGGACCTGATGAATGACTTGCAGAGAGCTGGGACCAAAGTAACAAGGCTACCATCAGTAACACACTACGCCGAGAGGGACTCAGATGCTGCGTGCCAGGCGGTGCCCCCCCTGATTAAGCCCAGTTATAAATGTCCAGGCCTGTCTGAAGTTGTGCCAGAGAGATATGGATGATCCAGAAAGAGGATTGGAGAATATAATGTGTCAGAGGAAACCAATATAGAAATTTTTGGTAAAAACTCAACTCCACCTTGTTTGGAGGAAGAAAAAATTGAATTGCGTATCCTAATGTGAAGATGGGGGTTGGAAACAACATGCTTTTGGAGGCTGTTTTTTTCTGCAAAGGGGACAGGGCGACTGATCCGTGTTAAGGGAAAAATGAATGAAGCCATGTATCGTGAGATTTTAAGCCAAAACCTCCTTCCATCAGTGAGAGCATTGACGATGGAACGTGGCTGGGTCTTCCAGCATGACAATGATCCCAAACACACCGCTCGGGCAACGAAGGAGTGGCTCCGTAAAAAGCATTTCAAGGTCTCCAGACCTCAACCCCATAGAAAATTTGTGGAGGAAGTTGAAAGTCCGTGTTGCCCCAAGACATCACTGCTCTAGAGGAGATCTGATTGGAGGAATGGGCCAAAATACCAGCTACAGTGTGTGCCAACCTGGTGAAGACTTACAGGAAATGTTTGACCTTGTCATTGCCAGCAAAGGTTATGTTACAAAGTATTGAGTTGAACCAAATTTATTGACCAAATACTTATTTTCCACCATAATTTACAATTAAATTCTTTTAAAATATGATTTCCTAGATTTTTTTTCTCATTTTGTCTCTCATAGTTGAAGTGTACCTATGATGAAAATTACAGACCTCTCTCATCTTTCTAAGTAGGAGAACTTGCACAATCAGTGGCTGACTAAATACCTTTTTTGCCCCACTGTATATACTCTACATATTAAACTCTTCGATTTAAGATAAATTTATGGATGGATTTGTCGAAACATATTCCTTATCATAATTCGTGGAGTACATTTAGTTCTTTGTTGAAAAGCACATTTTCTCATTATTATAAAACTAAAGGTGTCATTAAAAACTAATTATTATATAAACTAGTAAGTATTTACATTACTGGTGTAAATCATTAAATTGTTTGTTTCAGGTGAAATGATTTAAATTCTGAAAAAGGGTGATTCTTCATATAGGGAAACTAATCATCAAAAACATAATATTTATTATTTTCATTTGTTTTAACATTTTAAATATCAGTACTTTGGCCTTGAAGGGAAGCACTGACATTTTGATATCTGGATAATTTAATCATCTAATCAGATTTATTCAGTCATTACCATTTATGCCACAGCAGCATTTTATTAAAACAAAGTTCAAATTATTCGTTTTTTTAAGTGCATTTTAAACTCGCTATGACCACTTTTCTTTTACTAAAAAAGTGAAAATTGTCATTTCCGCAACATGTTATTCCCAACACATAACTTTTGCTGTGGCACTTGGCAAACAAATATAGCATTTTTAAATTACTTTCAGTAAACGTTTACTTTAAAGAAAGTAAAGATTATCTTGAATAACTAAAACTAGCTATTACTGATTTTACTTTTCAAATGGTAAGATGCTAAAATGAGCCACCAACTGAAGAATCAAAGATCCAGCATGTCAGTGAGTTTAATGGAAAATTAGCACCCTCTATCATGTTCGAGATAGAACTGCACGTAAACATCAAGTTAATAATTGCTCAGGGGGTTACGAATGGATCAGAATACTCTTAAAATTACGTACGTGTTTACGTACTATGTTAGTTACGAAAGGTTTGGGGAAACGCTTGTAAATTTAAGAATGTTTTTAAGTAAGAGGTTACGCAGTAATTAGCGTTACGAACGTGGGAAACCCATGTCTGAGTGAAAAGCTAACTGGGGTTCCAGTTTTATTTTTCCTCCCACGTCCACTCTTTCCTCCAGCCTCTCGTGCTTATCACACACTTCCTTTATTGCCACTTTGACTCTGGAAATATCGGGTCGACCTTCAGACTTTCGAACCAGATCGGCATGTCCTCTGCTCACTATAAGTGCATCAGAGTGTCGGATTTTATTGCTGGTTATTAATACGTAAACAGCGAGGCCTGACAGGAATTAAACTACATCCTCATACTGGAACCTGTTTGTATCGGTTTCCCTTTTTGGTGATTCTGTGGGAGACGGTGTACTGTGTGGGCTGCATAAAAAAGAGATTAGGGCTCATTTATGCTGGACTGTCAAGTCTTCTGCTTATGAGAAGAGGGACCTGGAGCATCTCATATGCCCAGAAGATACAAGAAGCCAATACTTTCCGATTCTCTCGCAGTCATGCAGCAGCTTCATCGTGTTTACTCTATGGAAAATAGCAAGGACGCTTGATTATGGCACGCATTTTGTTCTGGGAAGAACATACCAACACCGTTACACTAACTCCGGGTCATTCACATTCTCATGAAAGCTCTGGAAAGCTTTGAGTCTGAAACTTCTGGCTGTTGGGTAGTTTGAAGCATGGGCATCTGACATCAGATTTCATTTCAGACAGGCTATTAAATGTATTAAGACACATGAAACAACCAAGGGTTTGTTTGGTTAATTAATTTAGCGTCGCTTTCAGAACCTGTGACTCTTTACAACAGCCACAACGTTACATCGAAACATCAGGTTGCTTCAAAACTAATCACGTCAATTTGGCGTAATCAATTAACCTAATGCATGTCTTTGAACTGTGGGAGAAAACCGGAGCACCCGGAGTAAACCCACATAGACATGGGGAGAACATGCAAACTCCACACAGGCAGAGTTCTGTGGAGCTGTGAGGCGACCACCCTGTTCTGCCTTCCATTCAGTCCTCATTATATGGGCCACTGCTCATCCTGCCTGGTGTCCAAGAACTGCAAAGAACACTGCCATAAAAAGATCATGAACAGCTGTAAAGATTATTCCGCCAAAAGTAAAGCCTGAGTGGCATTCCTCCATTTTTTTGCGTATTTCAATTCAATACCGTCCCTAATCGAGGTAGCCTACATCATCTAACGTTTATTCGCATAACTGAAGCGGTTGGAATCACGACTGCCAAAATTTTGAAAATGAGCCTAATGTTTGTGAAACATTTGGACGGGAACCCGGCTTCAGTCACAAACTCTGATTCGTTTCCATGTTTAGAGGAATATTTAGGAGAATTTTAATATTAAACTCCGGTTTAGTTCTACTGTACTATTAATTATCCCTAGCTTTTAAGGTTCTGACTTTGTTAGTCTTGTGTTGTGGTCATTTTTCAGAAGTCGTAAAGCCGTTACACACTGGACGTGATGTGATTGTTTTTCCGGTTCAATATTCTTTGCAGCAAAAACAGAAGATGAACGAAATGCCTTTGCAAGTGATAAGACATCTTTGTCACTCACAGAAAAAAGATTTTGAAAAAGAAAGAAAGGAAAAGAGAGTTTCAGCATCTCATACAAGAGCGCGACTAATTATTTTCTTACCATTGTACTAAACCTGAGAAACCAGCTGCTAGATTGCTCAGGCAGGGTATTTCTAGTGCCGGTCCCAAGCCCGGATAAATGGTGAGGGTTTCGTCAGGAAGGGCATCCGGTGTAAAACATTTGCAAAATTAAGTATGCGAGTTCTGAATAATTTCACCATACCGGATTGGTCGCGGCCCGGGTTAACAATGACCGCCACTGGTACTGGTAGCAAACAGGGTACCAGCGGAAATTGGACTACTGTTTGCCGAAGACGAAGAGGTGGGAGGCGTGTGAGGAGACAGAGAGAAATCAGGAGGGGCCAGAATATAGCACTGAGGGTAGCAACCCTAAATGTAGGGACGATGACAGGAAAAGGTAGAGAGCTGGCTGATATGATGCAGAGGAGAAAGGTCGATGTCTTGTGTGTGCAGGAGACAAAGTGGAAGGGTAGCAAGGCTCGATGCATTGGTGCAGGGTTTAAACTGTTCTACCATGGTGTGGATAGGAAGAGAAATGGAGTTGGTGTAGTCCTGAAGGAGGACTATGTAAAGAATGTCGTTGAGGTGAAAAGGGTGTCAGATAGGATAATAATTCTAAGCTGGAAATTGAGGGTGTAATGGTGAATGTTGTTAGTGGCTATGCACCACAAGTTGGCTGTGAATTATAGGAGAAAGAGAGATTCTGGGGGGAGTTAGATTAAGTGGTTGAGAGCATTCCCAGGGAGGAGAGACTGGTGATTGGTGCAGATTTCAAGGGTCATGTTGGTGAAGATAATAAAGGAGATAAGGAAGTGATGGGCAGGTTTGGTGTTAAGGATAAGAACCTATAAGGACAGATGGTGGTGGATTTTGCAAAGAGGATGGAAATGGCTGTAGTTAACACATATTTCCAAAAGAAAGAGGAGCATAGGGTGACCTATAAGAGTGGAGGGAGGAGCACACAGGCAGACTACATCCTATGTAGAAGAGGTTGCTTAAAAGAGATTGGTGATAAGGTAGTGGCAGGGGAGAGTGTAGCTAGGCAGCATCGGATGGTGGTGTGCAGGATGGCTCTGGTGGTTAGAAAGAGGAAGAGGACAAAGGACCAACAGGACCAAATGGTGGAAGTTTGCGAAAGGAGAACGTTGTAAGTAGGAGTTCAGAGAGGAGCTTGAAAAGGCTTTGGGTGATAGGAAAGGCTCCCATGCTGTGTGACAAAAGGGTCGCAGCAAATGTGAAAGGAAAGATTTATAAGAGAGTAGTGAGACCAGCCTTGTTGTACGGCTTAGAGACAGGAAGCAGAGCTGGAGGTGGCAGAACTTAAGATGTTGAGGTTCTTTTTAGGAGTGTCTAGGGTGGACAGGATTAGGAATGAGATCATCAGAGGGACAGCACAGGTTGGAAATTGGGAGACAAAATTCGAGAGGGAAGACTGAGATGGTTTGGACATGTGCAGAGGAGGGATAGTGGATATATTGGTAGGAGGATGTTGGCGATGGAGCTGCCAGGCAAGAGACGGACAGGAAGACCAAAGAGGAGTTATTTGGTTGTGGTGAATGAAGATACGCAGGGAGTTGGGGTGAGAGTAGAGGACGTGGAGGACAGGATGAGGTGGAAACGTTTAACTCGCTGTGGCGACCCCTGATAAAGGGAGAAGCCGAAAGAAGAATTACTAAACCTGAGAATATTATAAGCAGTAAAATGGCTCTGTGGTTGTGGGGAGGAGAAGGAACAACATAAGCCAAAATAAAACATTGCGTTTTATTTTGTTCGTCTTGTTCCGAGTATGATTCGGCTGCCAGTGGAAAGACTGAAAATACAGGAGTTCCTTCATGAGGTACTGATTGGAAGTGACACTGATTGGTCAGAGTTTTTGTCCTCGGCAAAAGAAAGTATGAATGAAATTTTTTCACTGTTCGAAAAATCACATTTGGTGTGGAAGATACCGTCATAGACGAGCTCAAATAAATTTACTGACTTCCAAATAAATTTGCATTTGGTTTGTAACAGCCTTAAGTCTTCCGAGTTAGTTCAGTTTGTATGACCCTGGAAAGCACAGTGTTTAAGATTTTAATCCTGATTGAGCTCCATCTTCAAGGTCCTGACTCTAAGGTTCTGGCTCTTGCTTTTCCCCAGTTCTTTAGATTCAGTCGTGAAGGCATCAACCTTTGTTGTCTAGGTTAGTCTCAGTATTTAAGGTTAATTCCAGACTTAAAGCTCTGACTCATGATTACTTTGGGTCTTTAAGGCTTGAAATCCGGATTTAACACTGCCTTTCAGCTAGCCCCCATCTCTTAGTGAAACAGTGTTTAGGGCTCCTTAGTTCTGACTCTTGGTTAGTACAGGTCTTTAGGGTTCTGACTCTTGCATGGTGGTAGGTGTAAGCACGGTGGGTGATTTGATACAGTAGATAGTTCATAGCCCTGAAGGCAGTACTGCTTTTCCTCTGCTATGGAACGTGTTCCATTGCCTAGCTTTTTGATGATGCCGGGTCTGAGCAGAGGCTAAAATCGACTGTCACCCAGCAGCTTCTCTTCTCTGACAGAAGTCGTCAGGATCTGTGAATAATTCATGGAGGCTTTACTGCAGCTCTTTGGAGCGGCATTAACATGCAAGCCTTATAGAGCTCTGATCCCAAACTAAAAGGGGACTCAAGGGAAGTGAAAGTGACAACAGATTCAGCATTAAAAGGCAGCTGACTCATTTAATTTTAGAACTCTCTCCTTTACTCCTACATAACGTCTCGTCATTTATCCGCTTTTTTAAATATTTTAGTAAAGATCTACAAGTTCAACTTGGAGAGAAGCCAAGATTTTGTTTCACTAAGAAAGAAGGAGTGTTATAATCACAGCAGCAAGATGGCGTGATCTGGATTCATCATTATTTAGGAGCTACATAAGACTTACAAATTGAAAGGAGGCTCTAGTTACCCTGTTAGGCCGCCTCTAGCCTAGATACAATGAGATAAATGATGTAAGAGTTCTTGCACTCTGTATGCTTGCGTTTGATCTTGGGTTAAAAAACAAACTGCATTCCAAAATGGCATCTGGCAACAATCCAGAGTCCATGAATGATGAGGGAACCACAATCAGCAAACTCCCAAACTACCACGTGCCATTTCCTCCCTTTGTTCAAATACAACTTTAAATATTTTCCTTAAAGATAAACTTACAGGATTCACGTTTTCACTTTAGCCCTCAGTTCATGACTTAATTATTTTCTTTGTGGTCTGCTTTTAAGTTTTTAAGTATCTCCTTTAATAATCTTAACCATTATAATCTTATTTTCTCAGTTATTTCTCTTTCAGTCTGTTCCCTCCTTTGGTCCTTTACACTCTGTGGCTTTCAGCTTAACTCTCTTTTTTTTCTGCTTTCTTTCTCAGTCTTATCTTCAGAATACATTATCATTCGTGACTTTCTTTCAATCTTTTCTTTTTAACATAATCACTCACTCCACTCACACAGACATCCTGGAGCTACCCTTCTACAAAAGGTGTAGCAGTGAACAATGCATTTTCCACTCTTTTATACACTGCCCTATAGGTGTAAGCCATTGGGAGCTTGATTGGCCCATAAAGCATTGTGGGAAGTGTAGTTTACACAAGCATGACTTGCATTGTAGCTCTCTGCTGCCCTCTCTGGCTTGAAAAGTGAAGAAGCCAGCACAGCAGCCTGACAGTGCATCTTGTTAAATATTGTTCTTCGACACATGAAGGCTGGTGTTGGATTTGTAAAATGGAGGAAAGACTAATAAAACAATAAAAAATAAAAAAAAATTTGCATTTAGTTATTCTTGCAGCAACTACTACTCGAATACAAGGTGAATCCTGTAATTAGAACATCGCATACATCACTTATAAAGACTAATGTCTGTGTTTTTTATTGAGTATTTAATATGTACAATATGACATGATAATGTCTTTGTGAGTTGATTTATCTTCGGTTGTAGCACTTAATCCACAAACATGAATCTCCTACTTAATTCTCCACTGTTCGATCCAGATCATTTCAATCCTCAATCCGTCTGTGTTTGCTCTGCCTAATTAGCGGGCTGGGGGTGTTAGGAGAATCAAACTGAGAACCCGACACTGTACGTGATTAATCCTGATTCATGTCTACAACTGATAAAATAATTATTTATGTTAAATATGATTTAAAGTTAAGGTTAAACGGATCTGGTGCAAGCCAGACTTGATTTGAGGGGAAGTAAATGCAGTCTTAAATCTTCTGACTCTTAGGTAGTGCCAGTTCTTATTGTTCTGAGTTGGTTATTCTCAGTCTTTAAGGTTCTGTCTTGGCTATTCCCAGTCTTTAATGTGCTGAATTGATTACTCCTGTTCTTTAAGGTTCTGAGTTGGTTACGCTCAGTCTTTAAGGTTCAGACATGGTTATTCTAAGTCCTTAAGGTTTTGGCTTGCTTATTATCAGTCTTTAAGGTTCTCACACCCTGTTACTCCTAGTATTTATGGTTCTGACTTGGATATTCTATGTCTTTATGGTTCTTAATCCTGGTTATTCCCAGTTTTTAAGGTTCTGACTTGGTTATTCCTGGTCTGTAAGGTCTGACTTGGTTATTTTCAAGTCTTTAAGCTTCTGACTTGATTAATCTCAGTCTTTAAGGTTAAGACTTGATTATTCCCAGTCTTTAAGTTTCTCACTCCTGGTTATTCCCAGTCTTTATTATTCTTACTTCCGGTTATTCCGAGTCTGTAAGGTTTTGACTTGGTTATTTTAAGTTCTGACCTGATTATTATCAATCTTTAATGTTCTGACTTTATTTGGTCTTTAAGGTTCTCACTCCTGGATACTGTCAGTCTTTAAAGTTCGGACTTGGTTATTTTCAGTCTTTAAGGTACTGATTTGGTTATTACTAGTCTTTAAGGTTCTGTATTTAATGTTCTGTCTTGGTCATTCCCAGTCTTTAAGGTTCTCACTCCTGGATACTCAATCTTGGTTCAGACATGGTTGTTCTCAGTCTTTAAGATCCTCACACCTTGTTACTCCTGGTACTTATGGTTCTGACTTGGATATTCTAAGTCTTTATGGTTCTTAATTCTGGTTATTCCCAGTTTTAAGGTTCTTACTCCTGGTTATTCCTGGTCTTTAAGGTTCTGATGTGATTATCTTTAAGTTTCTAACTTAGTTATTCACAGTTTTTAAGGTTCTGAATTGATCGTTCCCGGTCTTTAAGGTTCTCACTCCTGGTCATTCCCAGTCTTTAAATTTCTGACTTGTTTATTCCCAGTCTGTATGGTTTTCACTTCATTATTTTCAGTCTTTAAGGTTCTCACTTTGTTATTCTCAGTCTTTAAGGTTCTTTCTTGGTTATTCCCGGTCTTTGAGGTTTTGTCTCCTGGTTATTCAGAGGTTTTAGACTTATGGTCCTAAGTTATGTTTCTCGATCTATTACTATCAGTACAAATTATAAAATAATGTTTAGGGAACTGACTAAGTTTTTCCATTAAAATGACTCTGAATCACTGAAACACTGAGCCAGCACAACACACAAACACACACACACACACACACACACACACACAAACACACACACACACACACACACACACACACACACACACATAGAGGTCTGTATGATCCTAACGTTACCAGAGTTCTCAAAGTCCTTGTAAGAAGCAACCCAGGACTCTGCCATTCCCCGGAGTGTGTTCTCCATGATCTGGAGGTCGGTGGTGGGACAGTTGCATTGAGGGAACTCTTCAGCACATTGGCAGATGCACTGGTTGTTGCGACAGACGTATTCTCCCTCACCGTTACACATGATATAGCTGAGAGCCGACTGTACAAACTTCTCCTGTAGATACTCAGGTAAGATCACCTGGAGACCTGCAGAAAATAGAAAAACAAACAAAAAAACATGTAGTGAATACATTTATGGAGAACCTGACATTCACATTTCTGTTTAGCTAACTTTTGTTTGCATCCAATCTGATCTATAGTTTAATGTCATTCTTTAAGATCCTAAATCTTAGTTAGGTATAGTTTTTAATCATCTTACTCTTGAGTAAGCCCAGTCCTTAAATCTATGCCAAATGTTACTTAGAGCCCAGTCTGACTCACATTATTCCTGATCTTGTGGTTAGTCCCAGTTTTAATACTTAAACACTTTAATATCAGACTGCAAATATATTTAAACTACAATCTATTATCTTTAAGACTCTGACTGTTGGTAAACCTACAGTCTTTAAAGCCCTGGCTGTTGTTAATGCCAGTCTTTAAGGCAGGGCTTCCAAAACTGGGAAGGGGTGCAGCAAATAAGTGGGTCAAAAATATTCTTATCTACAAAACTTTGGGAACCATTGTTATAAGGCTTTAAGGTGTTTGACCTGTTGGTTTTTCTCATTATTTTGATCTCATGCTTGGGTTCAGTCTTTAAAAATGTATATAAAAATTTCCTCAGTCTTGTTTCGAGTATGAAAATGCTGGCAGCAGACAGGCAGACGGAAAATTCAGGAGCTGCTTAATGAGGTGCAGAAGCCATGCTGATAGGTCAGCGTGAAAGTTTGCAAAAATTTAAAAGAGGGCGAATAAAATAACCTCACATATTCGCTGTCTGAAAAGTCCCATTTCATGATGGAAGATAAGATAATTAAACACAAACTCAAATTAATGAACTGTCGCTCGATGTCTAACGACCTTAAGGCATGACCTCTTGGTTAAAGTCCTTCTTTAAGGTCCTGATTGTTAATTAGTCCAGTTTAGGAGTTTAGGGTTCTAAAGGCTGTTGCTGTTTTGTAGAGAGGTATTTCAGTCGAGAGGGAGCGCTTGGTACCGATGCAGCATGGCGGTTTGGATGTGCATGCTGAAGAAGTTTGGCTGCAGGTCACTTTGACTTTGAAGCGCCCCCTGCGAGTGCGAGGGCTTGCCATAATGGGATAAAAATCAGGCATGATTGATGCATTCTGTCCTGATCTGTTTCGGCTTATTTACCAGGGCACTCGTAATATCCTTGTGCATGTGCGAGGCATCGGGGGAAGAAGAAAATGAAAGAGAGCACAAAGAGTAAGTATTTGTTTGCGAGATGCAGAGAGGGAGTCCTCCAGAGAAGAAGAGAGAGAAAAGAAGGTTAAAGAAGGAGAAAGAAAGCCTGAAGTACTCAAGATGTACGGAAAATAACAGAGGGAATAGACAGGAAATAAGTAAAGCATGTAACAGAGAGAGAGAGAGTAAAAGCAGAGTGGCAGTGCATGCTAAGAGTGATTCTAGTGCTCAGTAAAAGCTTCTTTATGCTCCCAGAGAGTCACGGAGCTGCAACTCTGAAGAATCCTCCATAACTTTTTAAGCCTTTTTATCACCAAATGGCACTTTCACTAGATGGATAAACCTAGCATTGCTTAAAGGTACGAGCTGAGCATTAACCTGCAGGAGGGTGAAAGAAATAAGGCTGCATATATAAACTATGGAGAGTTCTTAAAAAAGATTTTATGCTAGTGTAAAAATGAAGAACACATAATGAGCCAGAAGAGATAGAAAGTCACCAGGCTTTGGAAAGTATTATTTTTTATTTAGTTTTTTCATCATTTCTTTTGTTAGTAAACATCCATTCCTGCTTTTCAGGCCTTTTAGACAGTTTCCATCCCAGATGCCTCTGAGCTCAGAGAAGTTGATACCACTTCTGGACATCATTATAACATAAGGCTCCTTTTAGCACAGTAACGTTTTAAGTGGTATTTGTGAATGTAACTCTGTATTGTAGAGCTTGATAAATGTTTGATAAAGTAATCCCTTGTCCATGTGGTTCTATCAGCTATTGATGAATGACGGATCTTGATGCCCGTCTTCAGTTTAGGCTTTTTAGAATATTTCTCCAGAGTATTTGAATCATTTAATGATATTATGCCCTGTAGAGAAAGAAATATATAAATTCCTTCCAATCTTTCTTTGAGGAACATTGTTTGTAAACATTTCCATCATCTTCCTAAACTTCAACAGATTCCTACATATTTTAATAAACCTCTCTCTCTCTCTCTCTCTCTCTCTCTCTCGCTCTCGTTTTCATTTCGCATGACGTGTTCCTGAGCTTATGACTTTAATGCGATTTGTTGATGGAAGCAGATGGTCAGATTATGGATGAGTGCAGCTCGAGGGCAGGGGCAATGCCAACCACCGGGTTCACAAGAACAAGAACAGCCATCAGTCCTCCCTTCTTCCTTCTCACCCTGAGAGATCAGACCTCCTCCTTCATCCCTCACCTTCTCCTTTTAACCTTTAGCCTTCTGTTCCAGGCTTCCATTAGATCTTGGAACATACAACCCAAAAAATGTTGAATGGATTTGAGGGCACAGGCAGGGCAGGATGCCAGTCCATCATAGGACAGGGTAGAGGTTTGTTGTTGCATATTTGATGTAATAGATTCAATTAATTGTTTAAAATACTTGCAATTGTATGTATACACTTCTGATTTTAATTCATTATTATTATTATTATTATTATTATTATTATTATTATTATTATTATTATTATTAATTTATTCATGTATTTATTTTTAGTTAACATAAAAATAGGAACAGCAGCAAAAATAAAAACATTAAAACACTGAAAATAAAATATTTAATTATAATATATTAATAATAAACTATTGTAAAAAAATGTTTTTTTCTTTGCTTTGTTTTAACTCCATATATGCATTATTTATTTATTTATTGTTTTTATTTAATTATTTAAAGTATTCACAATTCTATGTATTCACTTATTATTATTATTATTATTATTATTATTATTATTATCATTATTATCATTATCATTAATAATGATAATGATAATAATGATAATAATAATAATAATAATAATAATAATAATAATACCTGGTGCATCTCTTAAATATGTAAAGATTAACATAAAAAACAACTAAAATGAACACATTTCAACACTGAAATTAAAACTTTTAATGATAATATATTAATAATACATTCATTTAAAAATTTGCTTTCTTTTTGTAATTAGAGCTTCTTATATGCCTATCTTTATTTATTTAATGTTTTTAATTAATTATTTAAAGTATTTGCAATTCTATGTATTCACTTTTGTATTTAAATATTTTATTGATTTATTTATTTATTTATTCATGTATTCTTCTTCTTTTTCTTCGTGTCTAGTGCATCTCTTAAAATACATAAAGAACATAAAAAACCTCATCAAAACCTAAATCATTTTGCCCATGTTAGTAAATTGCACCTATTAAATATGGATTAAAAATCACGCATTAACTTTCTTTCCCACACTGAGTGAGTTAGTTGTGGTTTTATCGATCTCTGATTGAATCTTTGCCCCATGGTAAAAAACATTAGTTCTCAAACATGTTCTTCCAGCCTCCTAGAGCTGAGTGCAGCAATTACACCCCCTCTGAACGGGAAGCTGTTATTAGAGCTGGTAACACGCAGCTGCTTGACGTTTTTAACGCGTTGTTCTCCTCGCTGTTGTAAAGGCCAATCTATAAAATCATCCGCAGGGTCATTTTCTTTCCATAGATATCACGTCTTAGTAACGTGAGGATATTTATCTTCGCAGAAGTACGATGAGGATTAATCCTTTTGTGATTCATGACGTGTGTTATTAGCTCGAAAATCGAGATCAGACTCCGTGGACAAAGCCAGGACTGGACGGCTCTTCTTCTCAACCTGCAATTTGTTTCACCCTGCAATTTTCATCCCTGCTCGTTTTAGACAGCGGACCATCTGATTACCAGGTCCATCAACGTCTACAACTTATCAACCCGATGAAGTGCTGAATGTACTCACGAGGAACGCAAAGCACAGGCTTACGACCTGATGGGTTTAATTCTTAAATCCAGACAATGCACCTCATCAGGGTACGAATTCCACGTACCTTTGGCTTAGCGGTGCCAGTTAGCCCATAGACAATAGAGCAATGGTTTACAGTGCTGAGCTTCCCTGGTTCAAATCCCACCTCTGGTGAGGTGAGGACTCGAGGTTATGGAGTTACGTTTACACCACTAAAAGTACAGAAGTTTGGATTCTTGGTACTAGAAATGCAAACGCCGATAACAGGTACGTCCGATTTTGGAAGAACGAAAGGAAGGCGCACGGAGAGTTTCAGCATCTCATACAAGAGTGTCAATCAAGTTTCAAATCAAGTTTAAGCTTTTACTCAAATATGATTAATTTTTATTTATCACTCATATTAGTATTCAACCTGAACACAACGCTTGTTTTTCAGTCTTGTTCCGAGTATGAAAATACAGGAGCTGCTCCATGAGGCGCAGAAACCATGCTGGTTGGTCGGTGAGTTTTGCAAGTACTAATAAACCATGAATAAATGAATAAAAAGGAACATAACACCTAAAGCATTAAATAGTATTTTAAAGTAAAATGAAAGAAAAATAAAACAAAAAAACTAAGGAAAATACAATAAAAAATAAATAGAAAAAAATAACAATAATAATAAAAATAACCATTATAATAATAACAAGCATAAGAAGTAGAAAAAGAAGAATAAAGGAACATAAAACCTAAATCATTAAATAGTTAAAGTGTTAAAGTAACATAAAAAAAAAAACCAACATTAATAATAATTTGAATAATAAAAATGATAAAAAATAGCAATAAATCATATTTTAAAAAAAACTAATAATAATAATAATTTTAAAAAAAATGTTGCATTCTCGGGTTTGGTGTGCATGATACTGTCCTTATAAACAAGCTCAAATTAATTTACCATCGCCCAAGAAATCACACACACAAAAAAAATCACTTTTGGTGTGTAATGGCCTTAAGTATTTACAACCAGAAAGTGAAGAGAGCTGCACGATCCTGTTTTGGGAAACGTCGGTGGCCAACGATTTTAGTTATGCACTTAGACACGGTTCTAGTGTTCCGTTATTGAACTGCTGGAGTCCTTTTTCAATAACTACATGAATCATTTCTTTAAAAAAAAAGAGATGTGGCATCGATATGCCGTGAGATTTCAGCAGCTGTTTGTTTTGTGCATCACTGAAAAGTGTGAAGGAAGCTGCAGAGGCTGCTGGATGATGCCCATGTGCATTTTGGGTGATGGCCAGACGAGGCAATGTGGAAGGAGGTGAGGATGATAATGACACAGAGGAGATAAGTGGAAAACCTCTGTCTATTAGGAGCAACAATGAAGCAAAAATAAAATATTTATTAACAAAGACTGTCAGAGGAAGGCAACTGAAGATCTCAGTGATTTCCACCAAGATGAGATCTTCCCCGGAAAGTGTACGGAACAACCACAGCTTAGCCATGGAGATAAAACCAAAGCAGAACTCATGGGACTCTGTAGCATGTTCCATTTAACGTCAAGCTCTCTAAGAGACTCCTTACTTACTGAGAAGCTTGATCTCAGTCCCTGAGTCGTTACATCATAAATAAACTCATACATCCAGAAATGTTGCAACACAAGGCCATCTGAGAGCAAAACTCCCCCCCAAAAAATGGACCAGAGCTCCGGAGGAATGAAGGTCACGACACGAACCCCGGCTGATTTATCGGCCCGCTGATCCGAGCAGAAACACACTGCAGATTGACCAGCCGCTATAGAGAGCCGACCCTTGTGTCACGGTGCAGCCACTTCATCAGCTAGCTCTCATCCGGCATCCCAAATTAAACCACAGCACGGCGCCATCCATCTTCAGCAAGATCCGCTGTTACAAAGGGGCCTGTACACCCCCATAACCCCGCATTACCACCCCGACCCACGCTCAGAGTGTTCGATCAGAGTATACTGCAGCATCACAGGGATTCAGAGGGAGAGGTATTCATATTACTACTGACTCAAATAAGAAACAGGTTTTACAATTCATATTTCATTGAAAAATAACAACAATTTAGGTACATGTCATAAAGTCATGGACAAAAAAATTTATAATATTTTTTTTGTGGATATGTTTAACAGAACCTCTTAAAAAACAACTTACCATAATAATCAGTGAAGTTTATTTATTTATTTAATTAAATGACAAAAATTTCTAGGTAAGTCATTTAAGCTTATGTCAAGTTTAAGCCCAGGTCTGGTTAAAATATAAAAAAATAAAAATAAAATAAAATAAAATAAAAGCAAAGTTATTTAAACTAAAACACACTTCTTGCTTAATAAATTATATCATTATTTGGAGCTTATATTTTTATTTATTTTGATATTGTAAATCTTACTTAAATCACACTAAAGTACACTTATTTAAAGTACAATAAATAATTTTAATTCATAACTGTAATTACATTTTAGAGAAGCCCTAAAACATATTATTCTAAAGAAAATACAATGCAATAAAATACTAATAATACAGCATAAATAAATTAATAAAAAAAGAACATAGCACCTAAATCATTAAACAGTTTTTTAAAGAAAAATAAAATAAAAACAAAATTAAAACAAATAAAAAATAAATATACAATAAATCCTATTTAAAAATATAAATAATGAAACAAAATAAAATAAGACATTATATTTCCATGACCACAAAGTACCTGGTAGCTGACAGGATGCAGTCAGGAATTTTTTTTAGAGCAACTCAAAAATGTTTGTTTTCTAAATAATAATAATAATAATAATAATAATAATAATAATAATAATAATAATAAAACCTAAATTATTTAGTAGTATTTTAAAGTAAAATAAAAAAACTACATTAATAATAATTTGAATAATAAATTATATATTAAATAAATAAATAATAATAATACAATTAAAATAAGAGATCATATTTTCATGGCCACAAAATATCTGAAAAATCTTTAAAAACATATTTAATATAAACAGCACAAATTTTTTTTTTCTAATGAAAATACAATAAAATAAAATAATAATTTTTAAAATAAATTAATAAAAAACATTAAAAGGAATAAAAAAAACTTAATTAATTTTTGTTCTAATAATAAATAGAATATTACATAAATAAATAAAACATAAATCCTTTTTTTTAAATAAAAATAATCAAACTAAATAAAAAATATTATATTTTTATGAGATCAGGCTAAAATCTCTGTTCTATAATCTATTGTTTAGTTTCCTCTCTGTTGTTTCAGAGTTGTAGATATGGCCTGGTGTTATTGTTGTTTTCCTCATATGCACTTGTAGTACTCAGAAATAAATCCAATAACAGAGTGCCCATGCACTGAATAACTCCATTACTGGGCAAAAATCCAGCAGCTTTATAGGATTTCATGAAATGTAATAGTGGCTTTGCTCAGATCTCAGAGTTTGACCACTTTAATAATCAGATAAATCCTGAAACCAGATCTGACTGTTAGTGTGTGTGTGAACACAAAGCTGAACGGTTTAAAGATTCATCCTGAATATTGATTTGGAGTAGGTTCTGGTACCTCGTAATGAAAATGTCAGGGTTATTTTGCTCATTTATTTCCTTTCCTTTTTAATACTTAATCAAATAAATTCCTGCGGCTTCGGCACACAAACACAAAAAAATCATTTGTCATAATTCTGTCACTTAATTTCCGAATGATTCTTCGAGCCGAATTCATCACTGCCAGCCCTCGCCGCACACCCGTCTTAATTGATTTGTTTTGTTCCTGTTTGTTTGTTTACCTGCTTCCCTGTTTCTCTTCTTTATTTGAGGCAGAGGGAGCAGAGAAGGAAAGCGAGATGATGAGAATATAATCCATCAAAGTGCAGATGAACTGCCTGCAGGAATATTTAATTTATTCTCTCTCCTCCACTTTGAAAACTGTTGGCTCGAACCGTTGGAACATATTCATAAATCTTCCCCGATAGGCTCATGACTCACAGAGGAGGAGAAGAAGACAATCGAGGATGAGCAGAGAGATAAAACACAACACAAACAAGAAAAATGGATTTGCTTTTCTTTTAAAGCTTTTTTTCTGTTAAAGTCCTGCTGCTCTCAATCAAAACGATCTGACAGATAAAATAGAGATTGAACTCGTAAGCTCCAGATTCAAATCATACTAAATACATCTTATTTATAGATTATTAACTACTGAGGAAAGTAAAAAAAAAAGATGTATAAACTGCATTTTATAAAAAGTTTATTATAGTCACATGCTCAGAGACTGCCATTCAATAAATATTACTTTAACTTCTTTGATTTTTCAGTCTTTTACTTTATAATCTTTTCATTTTATTTATGTGTTTACTTCTGTGTTAATTTCTTTATTGATTTAGATCTTTGTTTTTATTGTCTGTTTTACTTACTTATCTTTCTTACTTGTCTTACTTATCTTTTATCTATTTATCTTTCTTTCCTATATTTTTTCAATGGTTTAAGTAAAAAATGTATTAATTTAATTTTATTATAATTTAGCATTCATTAATTAATATATTAATTAATATAATATCTTAATTAAGATGTATATTAATATGCATTTGTTTATATATCCATCTACCTATTATATAATGCACAGTTGGATGTTTAAAAAACTTTCTTTTTTTCTTTTCTTGTGGTCATTTTTATTCTTATCTTATACTGTATATATCTCAGAGAATGTTTTCTAATTTATTAAAAAAAAAATAGATTAATAGATGTTGTAGTCATTATATAATCTTCTTTTAATATATATTACTAGTGACTTAAATAAAAATGCTTGAAAATTAATTAAATCAAATATTTATTTATTTTGTGAAATTAAATTCAGGTGTTTTTTGTTTTTATTTTTATATTTTAATACTTATTCAGGCAAACATTTAACCCTCCCAATTTATATTCTATTAACAATTATTTAATGTCGTCCTATTTCTTTTTGTCTTCATCATCCTTGATAAACTTTAATAAATTATTATTAAAAAATATTTATTTATTTTTTAGAGACCAATCAATATATAACAAAATGGGGACTAAATCAAAATAATTATAATAATATATTTATATATTATTTATATATATATATAAATATTGATATAAATAGATACAGTTCATAGCTCTATTATGTTATACTCTGATTTTAAAAATAAATATTTACTTGAATTTATTCTCATAACCTGCAGCTCTTGCAATCTCACTGTCTGCTATTCCAGGTCAGTAATTTAGACATAAAATGAAGTACTCCTCGCAGAATGACTTTTACTAATAATAAATCACACTGCTGTTGCTAAACGAATCTGTGTGCATCGATTCATCCCTGTATTATGTAGAAACGTCTACAATTATATACAGTTAATGCAAACAGAGACAAACCCAGTGCTGGGAGATCTAATGCTATATAAACTGTATTTAAAATATTACTACTACTACTACTGCTACTACAGTGGTTCTTGAAAGTTTGTGAACCCTTTAGAATTTTCTATATTTCTCCATACATATGACCTAAAACATCATCAGAAGTCCTAAAAGTAGATAAAGAGAACTCAGTTAAACAAATTTACAGCATTTAGCAGATGCCCTTATCCAGAGTGACTTACAATTGATACAGTCTTACAATCTAAGCAATTGTGTTAAGGACCTTGCTCAAGGACCCAACAGTAGCAGCTGGGCAGAGGTGGGATTTGAACACTGGACCTTTTGATTCATAGTCCAGTACCTTAACCACTAAGCTACCACAGTCCAACAATGAGACAAACAAATGAGACAAAAATATTATACTTGGTCATTTATTTATTGAGGAAAATGAGTCAATAGTATATCTTAGTGAGTGGCAAAAGTATGTGAACCTCTAGGATTACCAGTTAATTTGAAGGAGTCAGGTGTTTTCAGTCAATGGGATGGCAATCAGGTGTGAGGTGGGCACCATTTTTTATTTAAAGAACAGGGATCTATCAAAGTCTGCTCTTCACAACATGTTTGTGGAAGTGTATCATGGCACAAACAAAGGAGATTTCTGAGAACCTCAGAGAAAGAGTTGTTGATGCTCATCAGGCTGGAAAAAATACACAATACAAACACAACACACACCATACAAACACAGCACACATCATACAAAAAAAAAAAAAACAGACACCATACAAGCACAACACACACCATACAAACACAGCTCATCAGACTGGAAAAGGTTACAAACCATCTCTAAAGAGTTTGGACTCCACCAATCCACAGTCAGACAGATTGTGTACAAATGGAGAAAATTCAAGACCATTGTTGCCCTCCCCAGGAGTGGTCGACCAACAAAGATCACTCCAAGCAAGGCGTGTAAGAGTTGGCGAGTCCCACAAAGGACCCCAGGGTAAACTTCTAAGCAACCTGAAGGCCTCTCTCACATTGGCTAATGTAATGTTCATGAGTCCAAAATCAGAAGAACACTGAACAACAATGGTATACGTGGCAGGGCTGCAAAGGAGAAAGCCACTGCTCTCCAAAACTAACATTGCCTGCTCGGTCTGCAGTTTGCTAAAGATCACTTGACAATCAAAGGCTACTGGAAGAATGTTTTGTTGGCGGTGAGACCAAAAATAGAACTTTTTGTTTAAAAGGAAAAGTTGTTTATGTTTGGAAGATAAGAAAAACTCATTTCCCGCATAAGAACATTATCCCATCTGTGCACATGGTGGTGTCAGTATCATGGTTTGGGTCTGTTTTTGCTGTCAAAAAATAAAAAAAAAAAACAAAAAAATCTGGGCAAGGATGGCTTTTCCATCATTGATGAACATGAGTTCGAATGATACTCAGAGAGATTCTAAGGAAAATGTCAGGACATCTGTCCATGAACTGAATCACAAGAGAAGGTGGGTCATGCAGCAAGACAACGACCCTAAGCACACAAGTCGTTCTACCAAAGAATGGTTAAAGAAGAATAAAGTTCATGTTGTGGAATGGCCAAGTCAAAGTCCTGACCTTAATCCAATGGAAATGTTGTGGAAGGACCTGAAGCGAGCAGCTAATGTGAGGAAACCCACCAACATCCCAGAGCTGAAGCTGTTCTGTACGGAGGAATGGGCTAAAATTCCTCCAAGCCGGTGTGCAGGACTGATCAGCAGTTACAGGAAATGTTTAGCTGCAGTTATTGCTGCACAGGGGGGTCACACCAGATACTGAAAGCAAAGGTTCACATACTTCTCCCACTCACTAATATGTAATATTGGATCATTTTCCTTAATAAATAAATGACCACATAAAAAAAAAATTTCTCATTTGTTTAACTGGGTTCTCTTTATCTACTTTTAGGACTTGTGTGAAAATCTGATGATGTTTTAGGTCAAATTACTGCAGAAATATAGAACATTTTTAAGGGTTCACAAACTTTCGAGCACCACTGTACT
The DNA here is from genome assembly GCA_025084515.1 of Ancistrus triradiatus. NCBI lineage: Eukaryota > Metazoa > Chordata > Actinopteri > Siluriformes > Loricariidae > Ancistrus > Ancistrus triradiatus. Next base: position 109,157 of record JAJAGP010001076.1, on the reverse strand, counting down.
ACTACTATAACTAATACTACTACTAATAATAATAATAATAATAATAATAATAATAATAGTAGTAGTAATAATAATAAACCATACATCATCAGGATCCTGTATGTCTTCTACACAAAAATGTGATTGAGCAGATTGTTTTGGATGTGAGGATCTTAATTCTGCTGATCTCAGTGCAGCTTTAGATTCACGCCTGCTTATACATTACACAGATCATTCTTCAGAATCACACAGACAGCACAGAGCTTCATGCTGAGACGGTTTTCTTTTTCTTTTTACTTTCTGGACTGTGTGTGAGTGAGTGTGTGTATATTTCACTGTGTCAGCTTTGTTCAGTTAGCTTTTAAGGACAAAACAGTGTGTTTGGTCTAAATCAAGGACACGCTGATTCAGCAAATCCCAGAACTTCTGTGTCCTTCCCTGAAAACTCTGCACGGTGCATTTTAGGAAAGACTTGTCACTATTTAAGGCCAGACTGATAATCAATAAGCCCTCAATAAATTATGATCTAAGCTCACCTATTGATTATGATACCACAGTTAGGTCTGACACCGCAATCTGATTGGCTGACAGCTGTCCTAGGAGGGAGGGCCAATATGACCTGATAATATTACTCCACCACATACACACGTAACCATAACAACGATGCCAGCCCTAATAAAGCAGCAACATTATAATTATACAAGTAAAAGTAATGAAGAGCAACAACTGGAACTCCTTTCTTTCTTTCTTTCTTTCTTTCTAAATTTCTCCTTGAATACTAAAGCTGGTACTCACTCTCTCTCTATCTGTTTCTCCATAAAAAATTCTCCTTAAATGCTATAACTGGAACTTGTCTTTCTTTCTTTCTTACTTTCTCCATAAGAAATTCTCCAGAAATAATAAAGCTGGAACTTGCCTTTCTTTCTTTCTCCCTTCCTTTCTTTACTTATTTTTTCTTCATTTCTTTCTTAGTTTCTCCATAAAAAAATCTCCTGAAATACTAAAGCTGGAACTTGTCTTTCTCTCTTTTCATCTTCCTTTCTTCTCTTCTTCCTTAGTATCTCCATAAAAACTTCTCCTGAAATACTAAAGCTGGAACTTGCCTTTCTTTTTTCTCTCTTCCTTTCTTTACTTATTTTTTATTCCCTTCTTTCTTAGTTTCTCCATAAAAAAATCTCCTGAAATACTAAAGCTGGAACTTGTCTTTGTTTCTTTTTATCTTCCTTTCTTCTCTTCTTTCTTAGTATCTCCATAAAAAATTCTCCTGAAATACTAAAGCTGGGACTTGTATTTTTTTCTTTCTCTCTTCCTTTCTTTACTTCTTTTTTTCCTTCCCTTCTTTCTTAGTTTGTCCATAAAACAATTATCGTTAAATACTAAAACTGGATCCATCCATCCATCCATCCATCCATCCATCCATCCATCCATCCTCCCTCCCTCCCTTCCTCCCTCCCTTCCTTCCTTTCTTTCTTTCTGTCTTTCTTTCTTTATTTCCTTCCTTCCTTCCTTCCTTCCAAATGTCTCCTTAAATATTTCTCCTTGTTTGAGGACTGATGATTCTCCTGTATGGGAGAGGACCTAGTGTATATGGACTGGTGTCTGATCTGGAACACGCTTACACCTGTGCCCTCCAGGATGGGTACGTTGGCACCCCCCTGCTGTGATGCCTATCTATATAAGTCTCCAGTTGCTGCAGCAGTAAGGTTCCTGAGACGTTCCTCTAACGTGTTCTGACGTAAATTAGTTTCTGCTGAATGAAGCTCAGGCTCCATCAGAACAGACACAATGCTGCTTTGACAGAAAGTCTCTCTTCATGTCAGACGTTGTGTCTCGGTGTTTTAGCCTAAATCCAGTACGGCTCGGTGCCCCTTTGTTACATTATCGTTTGCTGTTATCAGTGCTTCCCAGGCGGGAGATAACAAAGGCCTCTAAAAAGAGTTTGTGTTTGAAAGGTGGGTGCTGAAATCAGCCTCCTGTATTCACAGGCCTTCTGAAATACCCAGATGAAAGCTTTTGCCTGTGCTAGCTCTCTGATTTATGCTGCGCTGTGCTTATTGCTTCCTCTTAAACCTAAAGCTGGAGATTTGGGGTGCCGGAGGGTCACATGTGGCACTCTGTTTGGTACAGGAACTTTAAAAGCCCTATAGATCCAGCAGTGATACGATCTAGCAGAATAGCTGTATTGTTCAGGGATTCAGCAGATTCAGTAGTGTTAGTGAGGTCAGTATCAGTACTGATCATACTCCAGCTTACATCCAGATGGTTAGAGGTTAATGTCACCATGTTATGCAGGCCAAGATCTTACACATTACTCTAAACTCAAACCATTTCTTTACTCCGGCTGATCAGCCTCTATTTGGCCACTTCCACAGTTTTTGGAAAAGTTATTTAGGCTGTATCTCATTCATTAAGATTCCAAGGAGTAATCAAAAGGTTGCAAGTTCAAACCCCGGCTCTGACAATCAATATATAATCAATAAATAAAGATCTAAGCTTATGCTACTGCCAAACCGAAAACTGGTGTCGTGACCTGGATGGAACACCAAAGACTATTTCTAAAATCTCTTTTAAAGCTTTCTTACAAGTAATATATAACATACAAGAATTATATGAAAATATATAAATATTAGAAATAAATAAATACTGTAACTTTTATTCCGTTCGTTTTATTTATTTTTGGTTTGAACCATTTGGATACACAATGACACAAATGAGAAATTATTTCTTAAAAACATGGCTTGACATGTTTGTTCTTTGTTGCTGTTTTTCTTTCTTCATTTCATTCCTTCATTTGTCCTTTCATTCTTTATTTCTTTTATTTATGTCGTACCTTCTTTTAGTTATAATTGGTTCTTTATTTAGTATGAAGGCTTTAATGTTGCTTTATGACATTTAGTAAAAGTTCAGATTATCTGAGCAACTTTAAAAAACTATCTGTTACTTTTTTATTGCATCGAGGTGGAACTTCTCACCAGTCGTGTTGTTTACAGAAAAATAAACAAAAGCTCTATAAGCTCCAGCAGACAGAGATCAGACGTCCAGCAGAGCTCCCTTCAGATCTAATCCAGCATTTGGGATTCAGCAGCCGATGGACCTGGACACCTGAGGGTCAGTAATGATCTCTCTTTGTTCACCTTTCCTCCTGACCCCGGCCTCTCTGGAGTTCTTCAGAGCACTGTCTCTCAGAGTCGTGATGTTCTGCTATCAGGACTAACAGACGTGCTGAGAAGCTTATCAGAGAGCTCAGCGCAGCTCAGACAGCTCTGCTCAACACGCCCCAACCCCCCCAACGAAAAAAATAAAACGAGCTCAAACACGAGCTGGATCGTTACTGCCACACATGATCTTCAGATTTAGGCCTGAACAACCATAAGCACACGCATTTGGACTTCTCTCACACCTGTATGAGGTTTCAGATCTGATCTGATCTAGGGTTCAATCAAAACCACAAATAAAAGCATCCATTTTACCCCTGGATGTGCTGATCAGGGTCATAGGGAAGGGTCCGGAGCCCATCCACTAAACAGGATGCCAGTTTCGTAAACATTCACGTTTCTCCCCCCACCCCAACATTCAAGGTCAGGCCCTCAGAAACGGGCAGGATTTCCAGGAGCTGGTTCTTATTAACGAGTTTTTTTTCTGTCTTTATGTCGAGATGCTTCAGTTCATTCAGTATTTACAGAATTAAATAAAGAACAATTCACATCAGTTACCTAAATGGTAACACTCACAAAAGTATAACTATTATATTAAATGACACAATAATCCTAATAAAGAACTAAATTATATCACTTAATTCTTAATTCTTTTTTCTTTAATATTTTTTTCTTAACTTCTTTCTAAATTTCTCCTTAAATACTAAAACTGGAACTTCCGTTCTCTCCTCATCCGTCATCTGCCTCAACCTTTTTTATTTCCTTCCTTTCTTTCTTTCTTTCTTTCTTTCTGTCTCTTTCTTTCTTTCTTTCTTTCTTTCGTTCTTTTCTATCTGCCTCAACCTTTATTTGCTTCTTTTCTTTTTTACTCCCATCTGTGTCAACCTTTATTATTTCCTTCCTTCTTTTCTTTCTTTCTTTCTTTCGTTCTTTCTTTTGTTCTTTTCTATCTGCCTCAACCTTTATTTGCTTCTTTTCTTTTTTACTTCCCATCTGTGTCAACCTTTATTATTTCCTTCCTTTCTTTCTTTTTTCTTTCTTTCTTTCTTTCGTTCATTCTTTTCTATCTGCCTCAACCTTTATTTGCTTCTTTTCTTTTTTACTTCCCATCTGTGTCAACCTTTATTATTTCCTTCCTT
>JAJAGP010001076.1:78603-104784 GCA_025084515.1 Ancistrus triradiatus | reverse complement strand
GAAATAACCAGGGTCCAGCACCAAATCTCAAACATCCAGCACCAAATCACCAGGGTCCAGCACCAAAACTCAAACATCCAGCACCAAATCTCAACTATCAAGCACCAAAACTCAATTATCGAGCACCAAATCACGAGGGTCCAGCACCAGTACTAAGACATCCAGCACCAAATCTCAAATATCCAGCACCAAAACTCAATCATCCAGCATGAAATCACGAGGGTCCAGCACCAAATCTGAAACATCCAGCACCAAAACTCAAACATCCAACACCACATCACGAGGGTCCAGCACTAAATCTGAAACATCCAGCACCAAATCACCAGGGTCCAGCACCAAATCTGAAACATCCAACACCAAATCACGAGGGTCCAGCACCAAAACTCAAACATCCAACACCAAATCACGAGGGTCCAGCACCAAATCTGAAACATCCAACATCAAATCTCAAACATCCAGCACCAAATCACAAGGGTCCAGCACCAAATCTGAAACATCCAACACCAAATCACGAGGGTCCAGCACCAAAACTCAAACATCCAACACCAAATCACGAGGGTCCAGCACCAAATCTGAAACATCCAACATCAAATCTCAAACATCCAGCACCAAATCACAAGGGTCCAGCACCAAAACTCAAACATGCAGCACCAAATCTCAAACATCCCGCACCAAATCTCAAACATTCAGCACCAAATCACCAGGGTCCAGCACCAAAACGATTCCAAATTTGGCTCCTCCCACTATTACCATAAGAGTAATTGTTGATGACATCATCGTGATCATCATTGCTGATCTCTAGCCTGTGCTCTGCTCGGGACTCAGAACGCTTTCGTTTTTCGTTTGCTTTATGGCTGAGCAGATGGTTCATTTATAAAATCACTTTTATTCTTTCTCATAATGACTTTAATAAACATTAAGAGAAGCTTAACGACTATTAGCATCAAAGATCAAAGCACCAAAGCTCCTCCCTCCAGATGTTACATAGCTGTAGGAAAAGGAGGAGGAGACTACCAAACAAAAGAAAAGAAAAAAAACATCCACTACGACTGTGATTAGCATAAACAGATTCAGCTTCTTTTATTTCTTATGGTAAATAATTTTAATTGATTAACATCTCTTATTCAACACTAAATATTTATAGGGAAAAGGAGAGCACAGAAAAGGATTCGCATTAAAAAAGAAAAAGAAAGAAAAATGGATAAAAAAAGAAGAGAGGCGAACCTAAATGAAACAAAAAGAAAGAATGAGGTCCACAACAATAGGTATAATTAAAAACAATAACATTAAGTAATTAAGAAAAGAAAAAAAGGAATGTCTCAAATGAAACAAGAAGAAGAAAAAACAGAGAAACAAAATGAATTTAAAATACAGAGAAAAACAATGAAAGCAAATGAAAGAGCAAAAAATAAATAGAAATAAGAAAATGAAAGAAAATTATTAAACAGGATAACGTCAAGAACAGTTCATATAAAAGAAGAGGGATAAAATAAAAAAAACAACAACAGAGAAACAAAATAAGGTCAAAACACAGAAAGATAAAAGAAAAGGCAGAAGAAAGAACAAAAGAAAGAAAGAACAAAAGAAAGAAAGAAAGAAGGAAGGTATTAAGTTTTATTTTGTTTAACAGTTAATTATGTTCATTATCTTAACGTTATCCTGAGGAGTTCTCAGCCTTCTGTCCCTCAGCCCTCTCGAACCCGGGGCTTTAGTCCCTGAGCGACGGAGAGGAGCATTCAGACGGAGAGATTATCTAAATCCAGACAGACGCTGCAATCACGAGGTAAACGAGTCTGAATAAAGCAGATGAGACTCACTTCATAAACACTGTAAATCAGGACGCTGAGACTTTTTCAAAAAGAGACTCTCCATCAGCTAAAAGCAACCAAAGATCTACAGCGAGCCTGACTGAGAGAGTCATAAAGCAGAGAAAAACAAATGAACAAAAGGAAAAATAAATAACTGTAAGTACGTTTAGGAAACACTGTGTTTTCTACGCTGGTTTGACTGGCTGTATCTGAGGGAGGGGAGGCCCCTATTGATGAATGAATGAATGAATGATGGTCTGGGTCCTACCTTGCAGGTGCAGTTTGCTTTCGGGACTCTGCAGCAGGACTGAGCTAACAGAGTCCAGATTATCATAAGTACTGCAGCCCAGAGGTCCGGTCCTCGTCTCTGTCACCTACAGCAGAACAAAAATAAATCAGATTAGATCAGGTATTTATTAATTATCAGATCATAATAAAGGAAAGAAAGAAAGAAAGAAATGTTAAAGAGTAAAGAAAAGAACAAAAGTAAAAAAAAGTGAAAAGTAAGAAAGAAAGAAATGAATAAATGCTAAAGAGAAAAGAAATAAAGAACGAAAGAAAAGACAGAACGAAAGAAATGCAAAAGAGAATAAAGAGAACGTAAGAAAGAAAGAAAGCAATGAATGCTAAGCAGAAAAGAAAGAAAGGATAGAAGAAAGAAAGAAAGAAAGACAGAAAGAAAGAACGAAAGAAAGAAAGCTTCCTAAAGAGAAAAGGGAAAAAAGAAAACAAACAAACAAACAAACAAACAAACAAACAAACAAAAGAAAGTAATGAATGAATGCAAAACCAAAAAGGAAAGAAGGGATGTAAGAAAGAAAGAAATAAAGAAAGAAAGCTTGCTAAAGAGAAAAGAAAAGAAAGAAAGAAAGAAAGAAAAGTTAAAGAATAAAGAAAAGAAAAAAGTAAGAAAGAAAGAAATGAATAAATGCTAAAGAGAAAAGAAAGAAAGAAAGACACAATGAAAGAAATGCAAAAGAGAATAAGGAGAAAGTAAGAAAAAAAGAAAGCAATGAATGCTAAGCAGAAAAGAAAGAAAGGACAGAAGAAAGAAATAAAGAGAGAAAGCTTCCTAAAGAAAAGAAAAGAAAGAAAGTAAGTAAGAAAGGAAAAAAAAAAAAAAAAGACAGAACGAAAGAAATGCAAAAGAGAACAAGGAGATTTCTAAAGAGAAAAGGGAAAAAAAGAAAAGAAAGGAAGAAAGAAAGAAACAAAAGAAAGTAATGAATGAATGCAAAACCAAAAAGAAAGAAGGGATGGAAGAAAGAAAGAAAGAAAGAAAGAAAGCTTGCTAAAGAAAGAAAGAAAGAAAGAAAGAAAGAAAGAAAAAAAACAAGAAAGGAAGAAAGTAATGAATGAGTGCAAAAGAGAAAAAAAAAGAAAGAAAGCACTGCATATGTTGCTGGGTTAGAGTAAAGAAAAATAATATTCATATAAATTGATTTTCTGTCTTTTTGGAAAAACAATACCAGACCGTTACATGGTACTATTTTACCCTTTAAGGTCGAGACCCCTAAAGGGTTCATGAGCCTGACTTTGGACTGAGTTATTTAAGCTCATATGGACCGGCCCCAGGTGAAAGTGCTGATTATACAGTACAGGTACGTTTGGGTCACAGTGAGGGGTCAGGAGTTCAGATTCTTCACTTTCTGGTTTTTATACAGCAGATGAAAGTACAGGATATATTAAAGCTCTAAGAGGCTTTTTTTAAAACAGAAACTTTAAAGCCTCCACTCCCTTTTAAGGATCATTAAAGATTTTATTTCCTCTTCAAGAAAAAGTTGAAGTGCTAATGGTCTTTTCTTCAAACAGCCTGACTCCCTGCAATTTATCCCACAGAAAGCTCGAGCCACCCAAACTGTTACTCAGCAGGTTAATTAGACAAGCAGAACGTCCATTTAGAGCGAGGGCATAAGGTCCGAATCCTGACGGGACGTCTTTTGACTGCCGGCTTAATTAACGACTGACCGTGAGCAGTCCGGACCGACCCAAATGTCTTAGAGGAAAAGGAATAAGGGGAAAAAAAGAGCCTGACATTTATCACATTTAATTAAGATATTAAACATTCTTATCTTTATTTCCTACCAGAACACACATCCAAACTAGATGTGTCATTTCCTCAAGGAACTGCAACAGTGCCTGAAATGGGGCAATTAGAAGGAATGTGGGTTTGTGTCTCAATACTTTTGGTCATAACTGAGTTTGTGTGTGTACAGTGGTTTGTGAACCCTTTAGAATTTGCTATATTTCTATATTTATATGCATAAATTGAATTAAAACAGCATCAGATTTTCACACACCTCCTAAGAGTAGTTAAAGAGAAACCAATTAAACAAATGAGATAAAAATATTATACTTGGTCATTTATTTGTTGAGGAAAATGATCCAATATTAGATATTAGTGAGTGGCAAAAGTATGTGAACCTTTGCTTTCAGTATCTGCTGTGACCCCCCTGTGCAGCAATAACTGCAACTAAACGTTTCCATATAACTAAAATAAACGTTTCCTGTTAACTGTGATCAGTCCTGCACACCGGCTTGGAGGAATTTTAAAAAGTTATTTTAGCCCGTTCCTCTGTACAGACACACTTTCAACAGCCTCTGGGAATGTTGGTGGGTTTTTCCCAACATTAGCTGCTCAACTTCAAGGTCCTTCCTCCAACAGCAAATTTTTTTCCATTGGGATTAAGGTCAGGACTTTTGGACTGGCCCATTTCCAAAACATGAACTTTACTTCTTCTTTATAAAAACCATTCTTTCCCTCCTTTGGTAGGAACGGCTTGTTGTGCTTAGTGTGTTGGTCTTGCTGGCATGACCCCCCCCACCTCTCTTGAGATTTCAGTTCATGGACAGATGTCCTGACATTTCCCTTTAGAATTCTCTGATATAATTCAGAACTCATTGTTCCATCAATGATGGCAAGCCGTCTTGGTCCAGATGCAGCAAAACAGGCCCAAACCATGATACTACCACCACCTTGTTTCACAGATGGGATAAGATTCTTATGCTGGAATGCAGGGTTTTCCTTTCTCCGAACATAATGCTTTTTTTTTAACCAAATAGTTTACTTTGGTCTCATCCATCCACAAAACATTCTTCCAATAGCCTTCTGGCTTGACCATGTGATCTTTAGCAAACTGGAGACGAGCAGCAATGGTCTTTTTGGAGAGCAGTGGCTTTCTCCTTGCAACTCTGCCATGCACACCATTGTTGTTCAGTGTTCTTCTAATGGTGGACTCAAGAACATTAACATTAGCCAATGTGAGAAAGGCCTTCAGTTGCTTAGAAGTTACCCTGGGGTCCTTTGTGACCTCACCAACTATTACACACCTTGCTCTTGGAGTGATCTTTGTTGGTCGACCACTCCTGGGGAGGGTAACAATGGTCTTGAATTTCCTCCATTTGTACACAATCTGTCTGACTGTGGATTGGTGGAGTCCAAACTATTTAGAGATGGTTTGTAACCTTTTCCAGTCTGATGAGCTGTTCTTGTATGGTGTGCGCCGTGTTTGTATGGTGTGTGTTGTGTTTGTATGATGTGTGTTTTTTTTGTATGATGTGTGCTGTGTTTGTATGGTGTGTGTTGTGTTTGTATTGTGTGTGTTGTTTTTGTATTTTGTGTGTTGTTGTTGTATGGTCTGCGCCATGTTTTCATGGAGTGTGTTGTGTTTGTATGGTGTGCCGCATGTTTGTATGGTGTGTGCTGTGTTTGTATGGTGTGTGCTGTGTTTTTATTGTCTGTGTTGTGTTTGTATTGTGTATGTTGTTGTTGTACGGTGTGCGTCGTGTTTGTATGGTGTGTGTTGTTTTTGTATTTTGTGTGCTGTTTTTGTATGATGTGCCCCGTGTTTGTCTGATGTGTGTTGTATTTGAAGCGTGTTTGTATGATGCTGTCTGGTGTTTGTCATGTTTGAAGCGTGTGTTATGTGATGTATGTCTGGTGTGTGTTGTGTTTGTGTTGTGTGTGCTGTGTTTGTATTGTGTAGGCTGTTTTTGTATGGTGTGCCGCATGTTTGTATGGTGTGTGTTGTGTTTGTTTTGTGTGTGCTGTGTTTGTATGCCGTGCCACATGTTTGTATGGTGTGTGTTGTGTTTGTATTGTGTGTGGCACACCATACAAAAACAGCACACACAATACAAACACAACACACATCATACAAACACGGCACACACCATACAAACACAACACACACCATACAAACACGTGGCACACCATGCAAAAATAGCACACACTTTACAAAAATAATACAATACAAAAACAGTGTGTTTTTGTATTGTGTGTGCTATTTTTGTATGGTGTGCCATGTGTTTGTATGGTGTGTGTTGTGTTTGTATGGTGTGTGTTGTTTTTGTATGGTGTGCGGCGGGTTTGTATGGCGTGTGTTGTGTTTGTATTGTGTGTGCTGTTTTTGTATGGTGTGCCGCATGTTTGTATGGTGTGTGTTGTGTTTGTATTGTGTGTGCTGTTGTTGTATGGTGTGCGCTGTGTTTGTATGATGCATGTTGTGTTTGTATTGTGTGTGTTGTTTCTTTATGATGTGGCCCGTGTTTGTATGATGCGTGTTGTGTGTGAAGCGTGTGTTGCATGGTGTTGTTTGGTGTTTGTCGTGTTTGAAGCGTGTGTTGTGATGTGTGTCTGGTGTGTGTTGTGTTTGAAGCATGTATTGTGTGATGTTGTCTGGTGTGTGTTGTGTTTGAAGCATGTATTGTGTGATGTTGTCTGGTGTGTGTTGTGTTTGTTTTGTGTGTCATGTTTGTATGGAGTGTTTTATGTGTGTGTGTGTGCTGGGTGTGAAGTGTGTGTTGTGTTTGCCTGTTGCTTGTGTGTGTGTGTGTGTGTGTGTGTGTACCAGATGTAATGACAGATAATACCTGAGTGCTCTGTGGTGACATCATCGACATCATCGACAGAGTTTGAATCTAAACATGAGCTCAGTGAATGTCAGCCTGGATTCATCACAGGAATGTGTGGAAGAAGAAAGAACAAAAAGTGGAGAACAATATGCAGCTTTTCAAGCACTATATAATTATACTGAAACTAAAAACACAAGAATGTTATAAAACTAAAACCAAAATCATATGTAGTTCATCTAGTAACCATAGAAAGTGTGCGATTCTGTTTTAGTCTTACTTGTAATTACATCTTCCTCTAAATCAATATACAGTTTTACATACAGATTATCTCTAAAGGTGTTAAATCTGTGCATTAAGCTTTAAGTTTTGTGGAAGTTGTGTAGCTCCATTCATTCACAAGAAATGTCGACTCAGGGTGCCAAACTTTTTGTTTCATTGCAAAAGGCTATATCTTATTACTGACCCACAGAAAATAAAAAGTGCATCCACGGAGCAGTGTATGAAGGGAAAATGGTCCATTATTCCATCCCCACTATGGCTTTATTATAGGAAAAAAAGATCTGAAAATAACACGAAGCCGTCTCGCACTTTCCGTGAGGAAAATTGTGAGTAATCCTTTAAGTCCGGAGCCTCTGGAGAATGCTGGACACGTGGACATGCATCAAATGCTCAGTCGGATTAGGGGAAAGATCGTAAATAGCGAAATGAAAAACTGGAAGCTTGGAGAAATCAATGGAGATTAAAGCGATTAAACCGAAACACATGAGAAACCCAGATACACTGATAACCAGAGCATCTCAGGATTTAATCTAAAGCGCTCTGGTTGGATTTATACTTTAGCAAGAAAGGAAATATTAATAACCTATTATTAATTCATTAAAGTATTTACATATCAGTCTTATTATATGTATTTACATATGGTCTTATATTTATTAATATACTGTATACTATTATCTTATATTTTAGAGTTTTACATTCTCTATTTTATTACACCCTTCTTTATATTGTACTCTCATTAATTACATTTTTTTTATTTTGTAATTTTGAAAAATAGAAATTTAAATAAACTTTAATTAGAATATTTTTTTAATAATTTGTTTTATGTATTATATTTTCTTTAAATAGGTTTCACTTTTAATTTTATATTTACTTCTGTTTATTTAAACTATTATAATTATTACTATTATAAAACCATTATTATTATTACTATTATTATTATTATTATTATTATTATTATTATTATTATTATTATTAATAGTAATTATAATTTAATTTTTATTTATTTATTTATTTATTTATTATTATTATTATTTTTTTTTTTTATTACATACATTTTTCTTAATCAGGGTCAGGGCTCTGACACCTATCCCGGAGATCACACTAAATTGCAGGGCAGGCAGAGGTCACTGTTGGCTGGTTGTGCAGCCGATTGTGCCATTACGTGATGCCCGACTTGGCTGGGCATCAGGAGGGCTTGATGCCAGAGGGCAGAGAAGAATGGCCAAGCTGGGTCGAGCTGATAGAAAGGCAACTCAAATAACCACTGGTTACAAATGAGGTATGCAGAAGAGCATCTCTGAACAAACAACATGTCCAACCTTGAAGCAGATGGGCTACAGCAGCAGAAGATCACACCAGGTGCCAGCCAGGTCAGCTTAGAATGAGTAATAGAAGACAGGAGTGATGAGTCTCGATTTCTGCTGCAACTACCTGAGTATTGTTGCTGATTTTTGCACCCCTTAATGCCAATAATGTACCATCTTCTGATGCCTACTTCCAGCAGGATAGCGCTCCATGTCCTAAAATCATCAAAGCTTGAACAATACGATTTTTGTCATTAAGCAGACGTCCTTTCCAGTAGAGTCTTACAATCCAAGAAATTGTGCGTTAAAGACCTTGCTCTAGGACCTAAGAGTCGCAGCTTGCCAGAGGTGGGATTCGAACCCTGGAACTTCAGGTTTACAGCGTGCTAAGACATTCCTGCTGTTACTTGTGACTTTTATTTCTTGTGAGCGCAATTTGGGAAGATTTGTCTTTGTAGTTGTAGGTGGAACGTCCTTTCTGGTGAAAAATAAGAGTGGATTTGATGGTTGTGTTTGATGACAGCTTGTCAGAGTCGCTGAATGCCAAACTGTCACCGAACTATCAACACGTATTCACTGGTAATTAACAAGTCTATTACAAAAGGCTGAAATATGCAAATCATCCAGAATGACAGAAAAACTGAAACACAAGTTGAAGCTCATTTTTTATTCTGTGTTACTATCTCTCGTGCTATAAACAAGCCACTTTCCGTCTCAAACTCACGAACGGCGTGATATTAAAAATCTTGGAGTTACATGAAGGTCTCTGATGAAGCCTCGTCACCGTGGGACGTTCCTCATTATCCCTGTCGCCCGGTGGCCTCCTGATGAAAGTCTATTTTTAAGAGGACATGAACCTCGGCGTCCTACATGTGCGCTTATATTTTATCCGTCAGCGATGTCTCCAATCTAAAATTAGCCTCGGTGCTACTGTAGAGCTACGCTTCATTGATATTCATGTATACGTTCCTGTTTTGGTGGCTTTGATGTTCACAGTCGCAGCTCCGACGCCGCTGCGTTTTATCTCGCGTGGTTTACGACCTGCGTGTTCCACACGTGACTAAAGAAGCGGCTCGAATAAATTTGCATGTGATCTGTGCGTAGCAATGAAGACGCCACGATGGTTTAGGTTCCTGCTTAAGGGCGCCAACCTCTTCTAGATACACACCAAAACGTTATGACCACCTGCTTAATACAGCGTTGGTCCACCAACCTTTTGAGGCATGGACTGTGCAAGAGCTGTGAAGATGCCATGTGGGACCTGGCACCATCTAGAGCGGCCACTTTTAGCATAATCTACAGAATCAGGGTTAGACCTGGAGAATTTGGAGGCCAGGGAATATGGGAATTTTGGTGTTCCAATGGCTGTGAATGATCTTGATCCACAATAATGTTTTGGTAGGTGTTGTGTCAAATTAACATCCACATGGAAGGACAGACCCAAGGTTTCCAAGCAAATCATGACCCAGAGCATCGTGGTGCCTTTAGTTCCCCAACTAAACAGTGACCACGTACCTGATGGTTTGATTGATTACAAGGTCATCATATATATTTTGAGTTTTATGCTCAAATACAAAGAAGCCTGAGATGATTCTCCATCCCAACTTTTCTTTCTCTTTTAAAATCTTCCACTGATTTTAAATTTTTTTCTGTTCGTCATTAAAGCACCTCCAGAAACCATTCTGAGCCATTTCAAATCAAGAATCGTTGCCGTTGATCCTAGCTATCCTTCAGCCAAGAGCCAAATCAATAAGCACAGTCGTAAAACTGCGTCTGTTGGTGACAATTCCATCCCAAGAGCCCTGTAAGCAAATTCAGAAACATAACAAACCCAAACAGTGATGACCACTCCTGGATACGTTCCTCTGAGATCTAAATCAAAACCTGCCCCGAATCCTTCTGATCCAATGATTTCTCCTCGGCGATCATTCAGCCTGGAGCTAAATCGATACACGCCGCTTTGAAACGGATTGTTCTTGACAGTATTTGGACCCGCAAGACCATAATTGAATCCAAAAATGAAAAGATGAAAAGATGAAAACCCCCGCAGCGTTTAGACCCAGTGATGGGCACTCCATTGCCGTTCATCTCTGAAGGGTGGTGTCTGTAGGTAACGAGTCTTTGGAGACTTAGAATCAAACCCAGAGCTTTAGGATCTCAATAAGAAAGCTTAACAGGACCATGGAGCCGTCTTCATCTTATAACAGTGCTAGAGCGAATCTATCTGATCTAAACAACACCTTCATTTGGGATACGAGTTTGAACCAACCCTAAAAAAAACAACTTAAAGATTGCCAACACGCTCTCCACAGCTCCAAGCACTTCTCCTCAGCCATTCCAACCATAATGACCACTTTATTGGCTGAGTTCCTTAGTGAATTGTGTTTAACAATATCCTTAGCTCCAAGATTTCACAAGTAAGGAGGTAATTTTGTTTTGATGATCCATCATCTCTTCCCGTACTTATTTTTACAATCCACTGCAGTGTGTGACATTTACAATTCAAGAGCCGTTGAGGCAAATCCACATGTTCCCCTTCAGCAATCTTTCAGCGTGGAGCTCAATCAATAAACCTCGTTTTGCCTGAGAAGACTCTGGACCAAGAGAATCTAAAACGGATTCATCATTCATCCACCCCCTGTCTGAAAGCTGATGGATCTTCAGAGGCTTTGAAGAAACAAACTGTTTAGGAAAAAACCTTGCCGGTCAGAAGCACCTTGAAGATTTCTCACTTCTTTATCTTTCTATATTATTGTTTTGGTTCTGTCAAAACTAAAAAACAAAATAAGATCCTCTAACCTACATTTATATTAATAGCATTTAAAAGCTTATGTTTTTCTAAAATCTCAATGTACTTTTCTGCATTAATGCTGCATCACAGAAGTGGAAATGACTTTTACCAAGGGCCCTGACCCAATCCCATACCATGACAGAGTGTAGCTTTTGGTCCTTTTTGTCTTTGGTCTAAAAAAGATCTGTAATATTGATTGGTCTGAGCACAATCCCCGTTTCCACTGTGTGATGGTCCATCCCAGATGCCTCCGAGCCCAGAGAAGTCGACGCCGCTTCTGGACATGGTTATAAAATAAGGCTTCTTTCTTAGCACAGTAACACTTTAAGTGGTGTTTGTGAATGTAACTCTGTATTGTAGAGCTTGATAAATTAATCCCTTGCCCATGTGGTTCTGTCAGCTATTGATGAATGACGGTTCTTGATTAAATGCTGTCCATGCTGTACAGGAAGATCCAACTCGGGCTGTAAATCATGCAGCTTGTCTTTAAATAGCTTTGTGTAAAGTTGGTCGATCTTCAAAGATTTTGGAGGGATAAGTTCCGAAAATCTCAGTCTATCATGTTAGGTTATGTTGAACCAGTTAATCATTATAACAGTCCAGCTGTTCCTCTTCAAATGTTCATCCTGGAGGAAAATTAGTGCTTCTTTAAATGTTTTGGTGTGGAGATGTTTCTGGACCAATTGGTCCTTAGATGGTCTTTGAAGATTTGAAAACTAAGAAAACACTTGCATTCCAGAGGCATTGTGTGAACGTCAATGGTGTTGATGGTGTACGATGTACAAACTGCTTGGAATCTAGTCACATCTCCATCTCGTCTTTCTCATATTTCTTGTCGGGCTCTGGTCAAACCAAAAAAACGAATTAAGAGCTTCATCCTGGAGAAAGATCAGTAAGTGCTGCTTAAGAACTTGCTTTGGAAATCATTCTGGATCAAGCGATCCCAAGACAATCCATACACAGACAACATCTTACAGGGTTTAGTCCTAAACTCTGACAAAGAGCAGTGGATGGACATTTAGAAGCTTAGAAGAAAATGGCTAGACCTCCAACTTTTAGGTTTGGAGACTTTTCTGAAAGTTCATACATCTCTGAAGACTTTGTGAAGCTTTCAGAATGCCAGCCATGTTTGTCTAGCTCTCCAGCAGGACTTCATATAAAATAAAATAAAATCCCTGGGTATGTTTTGCCGATGGCCGTCTCTCTCTTTCCCTTGTTCTGTTCTGCTGAAACAGGGGTCTGCACCATTACTGAACCTCTCGGAATCAAGAGTTGTTGCAGCAAATCCTCCTGATCCAAGCGTTCCTCTCCAGCAAGCCTTCTGCCCCTGAGCTAAATCAATAAGTTCTGCTTCAAAAGTGTTTGGTCTGGAGATAATTCCGGCCCAGGTGACCTTTAGCGAGTCGAAAGGAGGAGACGACTCCTAGCGGGGTTTAAAATGGCCACTTCACGGCACACTTGGTCTTCAAACGATGCTCTGTGAAATTTGAAGGGTTCGCAGGAGACCCCGGTGTACAGAGCGTAAACAGCAAACAGTGCTCTGTATTGTTACCGCACCACTGAAAATAAACGAAAACAAGATCCCGGTCCTCCTAGAAAAGTTTTAAACTTAATAGCAATGTGTCACAGAGGACCTCTGACGGAACCCAGCGAGGTTTGATTCCATTACTCACATAACTCACTGTATCGACTTATAATGATTCATTTACGCAATCTCAGTGGCTGAGACGTTCTAGGACTGCCAACATTGCCCGATCATGGCACTCTGACAGAAACTTTTCAAGTATTACTCCACCGCATACACACGTAACCATACGCCAAATTACACAAGTAAAAGACTGCCGCCATGAATGATAACGAGATTGTAAATATTAGTTTGGAATTAACTGAGTTAAACGAAGCTCTAAATGAGCAGCCTGATCATTCCAATGTGCCGACGTTCATCACCCTTAATTACAAACCAGAATTTGGATTTAAGCTGGAAAATCAGAGAAACGTTAATAAAGTCAGTACTTTAAATCAAAGGTCCTGGACTCTTAGCTCACAGCTCGACTGAAGAGTAACTAGACTGAAGATCAGTTTTAGTCCCATCACCAAAAATGAACTGAATCAGCTTCTACCTGGTTTTGATTTGATGGATCAGTCAGAAATGTTACGGGAGAGTTATACAGCATCAGCAGCTTCATCGGTTCCATCAGCTCCGTTCTTTCTGATTTTCTTTGCGTCGTTTGCTGGTGATAAACTCGGCGTCTTTCATTAAACACCATCCACGGCTGATCGGAGGTTCATTCATGGATGTAAGTCCAGCTCTAATTAACCCGACCAAGCTAAGAACCCTAAGTTTAACATTTACAACTCAGAACATTCACATTAAGAACTTAAGATAAAAACATTTCAATAATAATGTGGATCCTAGACTTTGGTTATAGCACCAGGATCTGATTAATTTTATTAACTGAATGGACATCAACTTTATTTTTACTCAATTAAAGCTGATCAATCGATATATTTGTATTTATTTTCTGTATAATAAACAGTTACTGAAAAATTGTGTTCATCTGTTAGGACTGAAGCCCATAGTCTGATGATAATGATTTAACAGCGGGGGAACGATAGAATGAAACGTTTTTACCTCAAACAATGCTGATAAACAAATTGTTTTTTTCTGTCTTTTTTATCTTAAAATCTAACAATAAACTGTGATAACAGAACTGTGGCATAAGCACTCTCTCTCTCTCTCTCTCTCTCTCTCTCTCTCTCTCTCTCTCTCTCTCTCTCTCTCTCCCTGTTGGTTTGTCTGTCACACACTTTATAATACAAGCTGAAGTGTCTGGGACATGCCAAACTGGAGTTTAGAAAACATGAAGAGAGGAATGTCTGCAGAGATTAGGAACCTGAGGATCTTAAGATGGAGAGAGAACTTCAGAGAGCAGGAAGGAGAGAAGCAGAGTGAAAAATACACAAAATAAAATGTGATACAAGTAAGAAAAGGACAGTGGATCAGTGGTGGATAGATAGATAGATAGATAGATAGATAGATAGATAGATGGATGGATGGATGGATGGATGGATGGATGGACGGATGGACGGACAGACAGATAGATACAGGTACATTTAACGACCATCCAATCAAAATCTGTTCACTTTATCGACCAAGGTCTTAACAAGTATAAGAAATAATAGTAGGAAATAAAATCTGTCATTTAACTCCAGACGTTGCAGCATAAACAGCCAATCAGCACTTGGGATCCACAATAAGAGGCGGGAGATTAAGAGAGGAAGTTTGATATTGGGTCATGGTTTCTGGGTCCGCTTATTCAAAGTGACTTTGGGTGTATTTTTCTATAAAGTCTCTTACAAATATTGGTTGTTGCAGGTAGCAGGTTTTTGCTTGTAAAGTGCAGTTGCTTATTTGTGCTCCCTGGTCCTGTCTCTCTCTGCTAATATCCCTGCAAGTTGGTTTTGTTCAACATCTAAAAGTTGAAAAGTGAAAATAATTTGTTTTATTATTTTTTTTTAATCAGCTGATCAAGTGGTCTCTCTCACGAACATTGCACTTGGTTTTGCTTTTTTGAGCCAATTTGCTTCTTTTGGGTTTGTTTCCGTAGACATCGTTGCTTGTTCCGCTCATGTGATCTGACAATCCTGATTCGGTGTGTGGTGGATGGTGTGTAAAAGACGCCGAGTTTAACACCAGCAAACGACATGAAGTAAATCAGAAAGAACGGAGCTGATGGAACCGATGAAGCTGCTGATGCTGTATAACTCTCCCGTAACATTTCTGACTGATCCATCAAATCACAACCAGGTAGAAGATGATTCAGTTCATCTTCAGTCTCGTTGCTCTTCAGTGGAGCTGTGAGCTATGTAAATACGTACAAGGAGTAAAATATGAGCTGGATAAACTACTGACTCTGTGTATGTAATCTCAGTACATCAGGTTCTTCCTGCATCAGCACACTGTCTCAGAGCTATGTGACTGCATGACACACAGCATCCTCTCTCTCTCTCTCTCTCTCTCTCTCTCTCACACACACACACATTCTCCTCCTTTAGCTCTCTCGCCCACACTCACCCTTTACCTTGCTCTTTATTCCCCTTGCTCTTCCCTCTCCTGCCCTGTTTTGCCCCTTCTTACCCCTTTACCTTGCCCTCTTTTCCTTGCTCGCTAATTCTCTGTCTTTCTCCTGTCCGTTTCTTTCACCCCTCATGTTCCCGTCAGTCCCGGTGTGTGTGTGTGTGTGTGTGTGTGTGTGTGTGTGTGTGTGTGTGAGGGGGTGTATGGAATAACAATCGCAGACTGACCTTCAGCTCTGTTTGTTCAACAACACTAGCAGTCTTATGCAAAAGTCTTATGCCCTATACCTAGGGTATCCACATACTTTTGGCTATGTAGTGCTTTGCTGATTTTAAAACACTCTCAGGTCAGAACAAGTTTGTTTATTACAGACACAGATCCGGGTAAAGTTATGTTTTATTTATTTATATTTTTCAAGCAGAAGGCACATTTCAGATGACCGTGCTTCTTCTGACTCAGCACTCATTGTTCATTTCATGACCTGCTGCTAGTCCTGCTACTATTAACCCTTAAAGCTCACCAGTTACCCAGCATGGCGTGTTTTTATTTTGATGATAAAATCCAACCAATCAGAACGAGCTATTGGTACAAATCCTTCGTTTACCTTGATGGCGTTGGTGGAGATCTGGATCTCATGGAGTTTGCGCATGGTCCCATCCCGGTCGATGAAGTAAGACGAGGCCAGTTGGTGCAGAGCCTCCACCCCCTGCGTAGCATTCACCATCTTACGGTCCAGCTTGCCTTTTGCCATGTACATGGTGAGAGCTTCTTCACCTGCACCATCACAAATGTCACCGTGTCACAATTCCATAAAAACCACAGCTTTATCATTCAGGACTCATTCATTCATTCATACAACCAATTGTAACAATGTTTTACCACCAGTAATAAAACTAGACATCAGTCATGAGCTAAGTTTGTGATAATCAGGCCTGAAGTATTTAACCTTGTAAAAATCATCAGTCCTGGTTTTGATATCTGACTTTTTATTTCTCTGGTTTAAAGAAGAGCAAAGTGACAGTAATGAAGCAGAGAAATCAGACACCAAGCAATTTACAGATCAACATTAAACATGCAACACAGAGCCACATCAAACACCAAATATCCACCATTAAACACTGATATATTAAACACCAAACATCATATACCCAGCATCAAATACCCAGCATTAAACACAACACATCGACCACCAAACACCCAGCATTAAACACCGAAACATCAAATACCAAATATAAAATACCCCGGATTAAACACCAAAACATCAAATACCCATCATCAGCCATCCAGCGTCAGGCACCCAACATCAAACACCAAATACCAAATACCCAGCATTAAACTCCAAATATCAAACACCCAGGATTAAACACCAAAACTTCAGGCGATCAGCAATAGATGCTAAAACACACAGCATCAACCACCAATCATCAAATACCTACTATTAAACACCCCACATAAAATAATCAGATATAATAAAACCAGACACCAAAACATGAAATACCAAGCATAAAATACCAAACGTCAAACACCAAACGTCAAACACCAAACATCAAAATCAAGCAGCAAGCACCAAATATCAAATTCTCAGTATTAAACACAAAAACATCGGGTAACCAGCATTAGATGCTAAAACATCAAACACACAACATTAAACACCCAACATCAAACACCCAGCATCAGCCACCAAACATAAAATAATCAGGATTAAACAACAAATGGTAAACTCCAAATGCTCAACATTAAACACCAAATAAACACCCATAATCAACCACCCAGCATTAGACAAGACACATCAAATGCCTAGCATTAATACCTAACATCAAACACCCAGTATTAAGCACCAAAACATCAAGTACCTAGTATTAAAATCTCACATCAAGTACCACATACCAAACATGAAAAATGTAGCATTAAAACTGAACATGAAAAAACAAATACCAAATACTAAGCAATAAACACATTGAAGGTTATCAGACATCTAACATTAATCCTGCACTGACAATACAGTTCTACATCAAAACATCAACCACCACCATAAAATACTAAATAATAAACACCATCAAACATCAAACACCACTATAAAATACAAACAACGTCAAACTTCACCATCAGACATTCAGAGACAAATGCCAAATAATAAACACCATCAGACGACATATAAATACGAAGGCAATAAATTCAAACATCAAACACAAACAGCATGTGATATCGGTGGTTTATATTTGGTGTTTCAGGTGCAGTTTTAATTTTGATGTTTGGTGTGAAGCTGGATGGCTGGTGATGGCTGTTTCGTGTTTGATGTTTGTTTGGTATTTGATGTTCGCTGTCTGGTGTTTGATGTTTGATGCTTGGTGTTTAATACTGTTTAGTTTTCATTCCAACAGTTAACCTGATGTGTAAAGTGAAATGTGAAATGTGACACTCTAACACCTGAGTGATAATGATGGAGGTAAACCTGAGTAAAGGTGTGACTCGTACCTCCCAGAGTCGCCGAGATCAGGATGTGGGTTCCATATTTCTTGATGATGGTGTCGATGAAGTGCTGTGTGGAGGGACGACGTCCCAGAAGCCTCATGCTCCTCTGGAACTCAGGCATGAGGGGGGCGGGATTACGGATCAGATCCCGCCGCTCAATGGCTGTGTTCCTCACCTTCCAACGTGCAAACTCCCTAAAAAAAGGAAGCAGAAAAATATGTCATGCGACTTTTTTCATGTCCCATGTGCTACAGAAAAAGGTCCAAAGGGACGCCACGTGCTCCAGGTACAAAAAGACATTGAGCGCATTCGTGGTGTATTTCCCTCTAGACCAAAGCAAGGAGTCGTTTGGTCTCTCAGAGGTTGGTCGTAATGAAAACATCACTCCACAGCTGGCAGTGCCAGGCTTCCACGTGCAATTAAGTCTACCCGCATGAGGTCCGCTCACGCTGAGCTGGCAGAACCAAACACGACACGTCCTTCAGACACGGGCGCGAGAGGTTTTTGTTTATTTTTCCGAGGCGGCGCCACAGATTCCCTGCTATCATCCGAAAAACATGGGTGATGCTAATTCAATTGGGCTCGACAGCTCAAGCTCGCGGGCTCCCGAAACGGATCTGAGCGCTTTGTAATTACCGCTCTTCACGCGAGCAGGAGCAAATGTATGCAAATTGCACCGTCTGCCTCAGCGTCAACAAATCTCCAGGTGAAGTGGAGCGGCAGATAACGGGGAGCTTCGAGCCTGAACATGAAGATAAAGATCTGCAAGAGGAATGAGCGAGTGTGTGAAAGATCCCTCGGCCCTGTTTTAGCGCATTAGGTTTGAATCAGCGAAAAATATTTGAGACGTTGCTTAGTCAAAAAAGGTTGGAGGTGTAATGCTACGTCGTGAAAAATGTGACGTCTGTTTATAATGCTATCTAATGCAATTGCATTTCTGAACACCAGAGGGAGCGTATGTCACACTCCTAGACACGGATCATCTGTTGTCAATGAACTTGTTTGTTGCACTAGCATTATTTCAAACTCATTCTAATTCCCTTTAATTGCAGGGGTCTAGATTATTTTAGTTTCATTTTTATACAAGAATTTAATATCAATAATCATGAGAAAATCAAGTGAGCAGGTTGTATTGTCACACCCCTAAAAAAGATACTTTCCTGGTGCACAAACAAAAGCATCGAACAGACCTTCGTGTCCAGAACTTCACCCCAAACTGAAATACGGATCCCATTTCATCTCACCTTTGCAGGTTAAGGTTTCTCGCGCCTTCAGATTGACCCATTACTTAGCAGCTGAATGGGAGATGCAATCTTACAGAGCAGAGCTCCACCGTAACAACTCCCATCGCTCCTGTTCAGCAAGCCATTAAGGTCGACCTCCAACAGCCACCTAATGTTTTAACCCTAACAAAACTGCGTCAGTTGTTTATCCACTTACGTTAATTCTACAGGATAAAACGATGCTTGAGAGAAGAATCAAACGCGATTGAACACCTGCCAATATAATCACGTCACAGACGGGAAAGAGACGAAGCTTAATGGCTAATATCAGAATGTTTCTTCTCCCAAGTTTATCCGTTTGACTTAATTAACGTAGCACTTATAGCGTAGGTAAAGATATACTAATCATTAGCCATATGTGAAAGTCCTATTCTCCAGATTGATGCCTCGCTCTAACAGGATGTTTATAAAACCATGAATCAGCCCCGAACGGCTGTAAGATTCCGTTCCTCATCCGTAAACACGTCTCCGAGCCTTGTCTCATTCCCAGACGACCTCGTTTGAAAGTACATCGGACTCCAGAATGTTTTTTTTTTTGCCGAGTAGCTTGTTTACTTCGCATCGCTGAGTAAAGACAGACAGGTGCATAATCAAGCACAATCACCGCTCTGGCACAGTTTGGTTCGAGAAAGGAACAAATCCCTGAGGCGAGTGATTTGGGCTAATTGGTGCACCATCAGCTCCGGTGATGTCCCGTTCTATTTCTGCTTAAGACTCTGGGCAGGCACTAACAAGAGACAGATGTTCCACCATTCAAACATATGCACCGGCCTTCTAATCTTCTAACTCTGGGATGGAACTCAAGAACTCAGGAACTTATTAATAAGTTTAATAAGAACTCTGTATTGTAGAGCTTGATAAAGGTTTGATAAAGTAATCCCTTGTCCATGTGGTTCTATCAGCTATTGATGAATGACGGTTCTTGATGCAGTGCCATCTGAGGGATCGGAGTTCACCCCTCTTCAGTTTAGGCTTG
Organism: Ancistrus triradiatus; assembly: GCA_025084515.1. NCBI lineage: Eukaryota > Metazoa > Chordata > Actinopteri > Siluriformes > Loricariidae > Ancistrus > Ancistrus triradiatus. The sequence goes on along the minus strand of JAJAGP010001076.1, from coordinate 84,939 downwards.
TGCCCTTGCCCTTTATGCACTAATATAAACTAATAAAGAAAAGTTTTAGTCCATATGGAGGCCGGTGTCCTTCTCGGGAGGCTCCGCTCTTTGTGATGAAGAGTGCTTCTCTGACGGTTGAGAGCCCTGCTCATTAGGAGTGCACTTCTACATCAATTCTCAAGGTTGAAGCCAGAGAGTTCTCTGTGGAACAATCACCAGCACTTCTCAACGCAAGAACGAGCATCTGTGATAATACACGGATCGAGCTGCAGAAATTTCCACTACACTATATAGACAAAAGTATTAAGACACCCCTCTTATGGTTGAATTCAGGTCTTTCATTCAGTTCCATCGCTCGTTTGTGGAAGAGGAAGCATTTTGGGAAATATGGCGACTCAGCCACTAAGTGTCTGACCACGTAAAGTTACAGAGCGCCCCCTTCAGGGCGTGTTCAACCATTCCTCGGACCCACCATGACCCAGAGCAGGATGAAACAGGTCCTGTAGACAGACAGCTCAATAAATCAGTCACATCCAAACCTGATGAAGTGTTTAGCTCCATTAATTTCCAATTTATTTCTACAAAATGTAATCTAAGAAAGTTTTCATCCTGAACTTGACCTGCGTTTATCGAGGACCTCGCTGAATGCCACGACCATTTTTCCATTAGGAAGGGAAAAAAAGCCAAAGCATCCATCAGTCGGTGAATTCAAAAATGACATTTAGATAAATGAACGCTTTTCATTTTTTAAATGACCGAGCAAAAGCTCTTAAGGATGGTCTCTCTTTTACATCCCCAGTGTTGAGTAGATGTTTTTAACCAGAGTTAACTCGTAGATGTTTAGCTCAGCTCAGCAGCATCTGTTAGAGCTCAATGTAGGTAAAAACCAAAATACAGATAATTATTTAAACAGTGAGATATTGGCACTGGTGTACTGCAGATGAAAGCAAGAACCTCAAATGTATTACTGAGATTATACCTCAGTTCTGTTATCAACATTTATTGTTGTTAAAGATAAACAGGACAGAAAAAAATCTATGTTTATCAGCATTGTTTGAGGTAAAATCGTTTCAGCTGCTAAAACATCATCATCAGACTATGGGCACATAGACTATCAGACCATCAGACTATGGGCACAACATTATCAATAAGTGTTTATTATACATAAAATTAAACATAAATATATATATAAATATATATATATATATATATATATATATATATAAACGTTATATATATATATATATGTATATATATATATATATATACATATTATTTACTGAATGGAAATAAGCTTTCTTTTTGAATAAATTAGAGCTGATCAATTTATATATACGTATATATACGTATATATACACGTGTATATATATACGTATATACGTATATATACGTATATATATATATATACCAGTATCCTTTTTTAATATATTAGAAATTGATATATATATACACGTATATATGTGTGTGTATGTATGTATATATATATATATATATATATATATATATATATATATATTATTTATATATAATATATATTATATATATATATAATATATAATATTATAATATACGTTAATATATATATAAATTATACATATATATATATATATCTCTCTCCTCTCCTCTCCTCTCTCTCTCCGTCTCTCTCGTCCAAAAATTGCTCTCCGCTCTCCTCTCTGTCCCCCCGCCCCGTTTTTTCTATTTCCCTTCCGTCCCCTCCCCCCGTGTTCCCTATATATATATATATATATATACGTATATATCTCAATTGATCAGCTCTAATATATTAAAAAAGAAAGTTTATTTCCATTCAGTAAATAAAACAGGTCTGATTTATAGGCAGGCTGTTACTAAGATACACTATTCTACCAACAGAAGAAAATCAAAGTGAGATCCCGGTGTTCTAACCAAAATCTAGAATCAACGTTATCATTTAAATTACTCGATTAGTGATTCTAAATTTACTAGATGAAGCTAAATACAGAAACAAAAAAAGAAAGAGAAAAAAAAAATAAGAACGATAGAAAGAAAAATAAGAATAATAGAAAGAAAGAAAGAAAGAAAGGCTAAAGAGCATACTGAGAAAGAAAGAAAGAAAGAAATAATAATAGAAAGAAAGAACAATAGAAAAAAGAATGATAGAAAGAAAGAATGATAAAAGAACAATAGAAAGAAAAACTAAATACAATACTGAGAAAGAAAGAACGATAGAAGAATCACAGAAAGTAAAATAGAACAAGAAAGTGTAAAGAACAAAAGTGAAAGAACAATAGAAAGAAAGAAAGAAAAATAGAAAGATATAAAGAAACAAACAAACAAACAAAGAAAAGCTGAAGAGAATACTGAGAATGAAAGAACGAAAGAAAAGACCGAAAGAAAGCCATGAATGCTAAAGAAAGAAAATAGAAAGAAAGAAAAGAAACAAAGAAAAGATAAAGAAAATACTGAGAAAGAAAGCCTGATTGCATTGTAGCAACTGTTACATTAATGTGAAGGTTCTGAGTCAGAAATGTTAAACCTATAGTTCTAGATCATCAGCAGCTTGGTGGGGTTAATAAGACCTGGACTTAACAGAACCATGAATGAACTTCCGATCAGCCGTGGATGGTGTTTAATGAAAGACGCCGAGTTTAACGCCAGCAAACGACGTGAATAAAATAAGAAAGAACGGAGCTGATGGAACCGATGAGCTGCTGATGCTGTATAACTCTCCCGTAACATTTCTGATCCATCAAATCAAAACCTTGAAGCTGATTCAGTTCATTTTTGGTGATGGGACTAAAACTGATCTTCAGTCTCGTTGCTCTTCAGTCGAGCTGAGCATCCATTAAGAGTCCAGGACCTTTTTTTTACGTTTCGCTTTTAATTTCTAGCTTAAATCCTGGTTTGTAAGGGTGATGAATCTCGGCTCATTGGAACGATCAGGCTGATCAGATTTTTTTGGGCAATATTGGCACTCCTAGAATGGCTCTCAGCCAATCAGATTGCAGGGTCAGAACTAACTGTTTATGTCAATATTTTGTACTGAGATCAAGACCTCCTGATCAATTTTGAGAACTCTAGACCATCAGGATTTGACCTATGAGTAAGTGCGCGATAACTTTAAAACCTCGTCCATGGAGACCTGAAACAAAAGCACCACTTGACCCGTTATGTGTTCTCTGATGCGATGCGCCACGCCGAAAGCCAATCCATCAATGCCAGTTCACCCACGCCATGTCAGGCTCCTGAAAGCAATTTCAGCAAGAGATTCATTTTTTCCATTAAAAGTGGGTGACATTAAGAGCGACGTGCCGGCTACTCCACGGCCGCTCAGAGCTCTGAATGGCCCTTCCTGACGGCCCCATGACTCAAATGGCCAGAGAAAAGCAAGAGGCGGGCCATGCTTCACAGCTACAGAACGCCAGTAGTTCTTTAGGTCTTCGGGTCTCTGGGCTCCTGAACAAACCCGCCCACACAAACTCGGTGTCCTCTGTGAACAATGCCTCCGTTCTGTCTGGTTTCGGTGAGACCGCGTGCCAGTGATCAACATCCCGTGGACTAGTTTGTATTTTCTCCATTTGTACCCGACCACGCATCTGCTGGCATCAGAGGAACAAAAGACGACTTAATGGGAATTCAAAGGCGCATTTGTCAACCGTTCAGGCGCTTGCCAATTTCATCCTTTTTATCTCGTTTAGAACTGATGAAGACAGGATGAGAAGCGATTTCTTCAGCACAATCGAACGCAGCAGATGGTTCATCTCGTTATAGAACCGCTCACCGAGTCTGAGTTTGCTCTCAAGAATGGTATGTTTGACACTCTTCTGAACACATCCCAAAACATGAGGAAGATCCGTGCAGGTTAAAACTCAGCTCCAACCGGATCACGCCAAGCCTCTTGATGCCACTCATGATCTTGTGACACCAAAAGTATGAAGCACAGCTATCCGGAATCAGGATTTAAGACGATTTTTACCACATTTATTATACATAAAAGATCATTTGAGCCCTGGAAGTTCCTGTAGACAACAGAGATTTTGTATCGTGTCAGGAATATAGTTCTGTTGCAGAATCTTAGACCATGACCATGCATCACCAAAACATCATCACTACTGAGTTCCAGACCATCTTTAAGCCTCATAAGCACCTTTTTTAATCGAATACAGCAGTAGATCAGCGATCAATGCTCTGGAACACTAACTAGAAAGTTGCAAGTCAAATTAACCAATCAACTTCTCAGCTCACAATTCTTTTTCCATATCAGTCGATGTCGATATATCACAATACAAATCAAATCAATATTTCTGCCAAGCTTCAAGGTTCCTTTTTACTCCTAAGTGAGGTGTAAAGATGTTATAAGGTTCATTTTGGATTAAATATTTCTTCAGTTTCTGTCAGACGTTGAACGTGACATGTATCGTACATTATACAGGTGTATTTCTAAATAAATAAAATAGGAACCTATAATAAACTAAATCTTAATTCTGACCAGTCGAAAACTTTAGTTCCAGGTGAACACAAACAAAATGGACAGCTCAATTCAATTCTAAATGCATAAAATAGCAAGAGCCTGAAGCAAGTGTATAATAAAATGTAAATATATAAATGTATTTATTTATTTATGGCTTTATGAAAAAAAATGTAAAACCTTATTTTTAGCAAATGTTTCTATACATAATCTTCCATTTTTACTATCTTAATATGGTTTATTAATATTAAGATATCTATCTATCTATCTATCTGTATATATATATATATATCATATAATATATATTATATATATATATTATAGATATATAGAATTATATATACTATATATACTATATATATTATCTATATATCTGTGGTGGTGTTGATACCATATCTATGCTATATTATATAATGTGTATATATATGAAGATATATATGTATATATAGACAGATAGATAGATATATATATATATATATATATAAAAACTATATTAATATTAGCAGTAAATAACTAAATAAAAAAAGTTTAAATTAAAAATAAAATATAATATTATCACTTTTAAGCACCCGAAGCTGACGATATTATATTTATAATTTTAAATAGAAATGATTTAATATGTTTTGTATTAATACACACAAAGTAAAGAATCACTTCACTTACATATTATATGAAATTAAGAATGTTCTAAATGCGTTCCAAAATCTGAGAGAGCTGAACCTTAGAGTCTGAAGCGAGAGCATAATAATAACGTTTGCGGTTTCTTTAATAGGACCTTCATTCAGCCATTATTCCTCCTGTCATCATTGTTCTGCAATTAGCAGATGGCGAGTGAAATCATTCTTTCTCTGGATCATATCTGATCCTTCATCCTCCCTCCTCTTCCTCCTCTCTAATTATCATATATAGAGTCTCTTCCTGCTGTCTCTCTGAACGATCCAGACCTTCCTTCTCACCCAGCCTGAAGAAATCGAGAACAATCGTCCTTTTCATAATCGCTGCCCCTCTCTAAACTGAAGTCATAAATCACGCCGACGCAAACAATCGAACTCCGGCTCACCGCGGCCCTTAAACAGATTAAAGAATAAATCGTTATGCTCTGCCTCTTTACTACACTGAAGGTGGAAGGATAAAAAAATCAATGCCTATTTTAGCTCCACGCAAGTCCAGTCCTTATTCCTCATCCTCCCACCAGGTTACAACGTTCACAACATCTCCACAAGTTCATGTTCAGCACGCCGCCGTGCAAAGTTCTGCGAAAAGACCCAACAAGAATATTTCACCTCACAAAGTCACGCCTTCGGTCGGATAAAAGCTTACCATCATCGACGGAGTTCATGATTTACATCAGCAGGTATTCGAGTGCAGCAGGATAACGAGGTAAAAACAACTCAAAGCTCTGCAACAACTAGTCGAAGACCAAAAAAGTTCAAGGAGCACTGACTGACACGAACTTTCCTCCACAGTCAGCTAACCTAAAGCAAAGCTCATCGATCATCGTGCTGAATGATGGATCATCAGATCTTACACTAACTTGTAGAGTCCATGCAGCAAAAAAAGAACATACCAAATACTAATCCCTTTGTAATGAAATAAAGATTGTATTAACACAAAGAAAACATAAATGTAAAATGGTCTCAACAGTAGCTTAAAACATCATTAAACTAAAAAGATTTGACAAATGTATTGTGGTTTTACCATTTTATGTATTGTTGTTGTGTTATGATATTAAATATAATATCTTTAGTGTCAGGTGCTTAAAGATAATAATATTTTCTATATTTACTTAGATATTTATTGCTTTTTTTCTAATATATCCATTGGCAATGCAATTTATTTTCTTATTTTATTTTTGTATATATATATATATAATATATACATATATATATATATATATATATATA
>JAJAGP010001076.1:26103-73603 GCA_025084515.1 Ancistrus triradiatus | reverse complement strand
ACACGAGGCTGGCATAGTGATTGCCTTTTATGCACACACACACACACACACACACACACACACACACACACACACACACACACACCAGCTAATTTGACAGTGCTAAATAAAATGGCAACCCAAATGTGGGCACCTCGTCCATACTGAGCTTTATTACACCTTACTAAATGACTCTGCAGTAATCTAATCAACACACACACTCCCTAAATTAACACCTGATCCCCCCCCCCCCCCACACACACACACACACTCACACACCCACACACACAAACACAACTAAACAACTCCCTTTATTAGGGGCAGATGGCACAGTTATGACTGTGGGCATAGATCAAGGAGGAACGGTGCGGTTTGTTTATTTCACGCTGTTGTGACACAGCCCCGGGGCACAAGGAAACAAAAAGTACTACAAGAACAGAACCCGTACCAACTACAAAGTATGGTGGGGGATCCGTTACCAAAAAATATCAATACGACTCATAATGATAGCAGGAAAACTGTAGGACGACCAAATATGGGTATTCTGTTCGTAAGGGCGACCAAATATGGGCATTCTGTTTGTAAGGGCGACCAAATATGGGCATTCTGTTTGTAAGAACGATCAAATATGGGCATTCTGCTTGCAAGGGCAACCAAATATGGGCATTCTGTTTGCAAGGGCGACCAAATATGGGCATTCTGTTTGTAAGAGCGACCAAATATGGGCATTCTGTTTGCAAGGGCAACCAAATATGGGCATTCTGCTTGCAAGGGCAACCAAATATGGGCATTCTGTTTGCAAGGGCAACCAAATATGGGCATTCTGTTTGCAAGGGCAACCAAATATGGGCATTCTGTTTGCAAGGTGACCAAATATGAGCATTCTGTTTGCAAGGGCGACCAAATATGGGCATTCTGTTTGTAACGGCGACAAAGTATGGGCATTCTGTTTGTAAGGTGACCAAATATGGGCATTTCTGTTTGTAACGGTGACCAAATAATGGGCATTCTGTTTGTAAGGGAAATATGGGCATTCTGTTTGTAACGGCGACAAAGTATGGGCATTCCTGTTGTTGTAAGGGCGACCAAAATATGGGCATTCTGTTTGTAAAGGGCAACCAAATATGGGCATTCTGTTGCAAGGGCCCAACCAAATATGGGCATTCTGTTTGCAAGGTGACCAAATATGAGCATTCTGTTTGCAAGGGCGACCAAATATGGGCATTCTGTTTGTACGGCGACAAAGTATGGGCATTCTGTTTGTAAGGGCGACCAAATATGGGCATTCTGTTTGTAAGGGCAACCAAAATATGGGCATTCTGTTTTGCCAAGGGCAACCAAATATGGGCATTCTGTTTGCAAGGGTGACCAAATATGAGCATTTCTGTTTGCAAGGGCGACCAAATATGGGCATTCGGTTTGTAACGGCGACCAAAGTTGGGCATTCTGTTTGTAACGGCGACAAAGTATGGGCATTCTGTGTTTTGTAAGGTGACCAAATATGGGCATTCTGTTTGTAAGGGCAACCAAATATGGGCATTCTGTTTGTTAAGGTGACCAAAATATGAGCCTTCTGTTTGCAAGGGCAACCAAAATATGGGCATTCTGTTTTGTAACGGCGACCAAAGTATGGGCATTTCTGTTTGTAAGGTGACCAAATATGGGGCATTCTGTTTGTAAGGGCAACCAATATGGGCATTCTGTTTGTAAGGGCGACCAAAAATGGGCATTTCTGTTTGAAAAGGGCGACCAAATATGGGCATTCTGTTTTTTCTTTTTTTTTGTAAGGGCGACCAAATATGGGCCATTCTGTATGTAAGGTGTGGACCAAATATGGGCATTCTGTTTGTCAGAACGATCAAATATGGGCATTCTGTTTGTAAGAACGACCAAAATATGGGCATTCTGTTTTTGTAAGGGCGACCATACATGGGCATTCTGTTTGTAAGGGCGACCAAATATGGGCATTCTGTTTGTAAGGGCAACCAAATATGGGCATTCTGTTTGTAAGGTGACCCAAATATGAGCCTTCTGTTTGCAAGGGCAACCAAATATGGGCATTCTGTTTGTAACGGCGACAAAGTATGGGCATTCTGTTTGTAAGGTGACCAAATATGGGCATTCTGTTTGTAAGGGTGACCAAACATGGGCATTCTGTTTGTAAGGGCAACCAAATATGGGCATTCTGATTGTAAGGGTGACCAAACATGGGCATTCTGTTCATAAGGGTGACCAAACATGGGCATTCTGTTCATAAGGGTGACCAAATATGGGCATTCTGTTTGTAAGGGTGACCAAACATGGGCATTCTGTTCATAAGGGTGACCAAATATGGGCATTCTGATTGTAAGGGTGACCAAACATGGGCATTCTGTTCATAAGGGTGACCAAACATGGGCATTCTGTTCATAAGGGTGACCAAACATGGGGATTCTGTTTGTAAGGACCACCAAATATGGGCATTCTGTTTGTAAGGGCGACCAAATATGGGCATTCTGTTTGTAAGAACGACCAAATAAGACCATTCTGAGTGGCCAGCAGCTTGTTTGTTGTTTTTTGTTTATTTTCTAATCCTGTGCTTTATTTTAGACATTGTTGTCACTCAGGATTTCCACTTCCATCAACGCCGCTGTTTTCTGCCCCTTATCTATTATCGCTCGATCCGCTTCCTCTGCCTTCGCTTGTTTCTCTGCCCGGATCTGGAGCTCTCGCGGGATTCCGTCTGCTTCTCCCAACACGCTTTGTGATTTCACCAATTTTTTATCCAACCCAGATTCCTTGCAGATGTTCTCACATGAGCGCTGTGACATATCCCCCTTAGGAACACAGTCTATTTACGGGAGATATAAATCATATTTGTATATGAACTTTAAAAGCTGAAGAATCTGGAACAGCATCCATAAAGCAGGTAATTATTCCATATAATATACTAAAGGTCATACCTAAAGGTTGAATTTAGTCCCTGCTCCCCACAGTCAGGTCGTTTCCATTTACACACAACGTTTAACTCAGTATTCATGACCTGCTAATTAGTACAGGCCACTTCTGAATGAACGAGTGTGGGCAAAAACAACATCACATTAAAGCTCGTAATCTGTAAATATTCTTGCTGATCCTGTAATTAAAGGTGATTCTACCTCACTGGATATTATCTTTAAAGAAATAATAATAATAATAATAATAATAATAATAATAATAATAATAATAATAATAATAATGGAAATAGCTAAGACATATTTAAACTGGAATTATATGTAAAGAAGAAGAAGAAGAAGAAGAAGAAGAAGAAGAAGAATATTGTAATTATTATTATTATTATTATTATTATTATTATTATTATTATTTATTGTACTGTTTGTATTAGTAGCATTATCAGTATTTTATTATAATTACTTTTATAATTACCATTATTATTTTTATTATTACTATTAGTAGTATGAGTAGTAGTAGTAGTAGGTGTAGTAGTAATAGTAGTAAGATAAGCATATTATTATTATTATTATTATTATTATTATTATTATATAGCAATTGTTATTTATTATTATTATTATTATTATTATTATCAGTAGTAGTAGTGTCATTGCTATTGTTATTTTTATTATTTTGTACTAATATAAACACAACTTATTATTATTATTATTATTATTACTATTATTATTATTATTAATGTGCAGATCCTGTGCATGCTACTGATTATATTTTTTATAATTGTATTAAATAAATGTAGAAATTTTATATGTTATATAATTATATAATCTAGAATAAATAAGTATGATGTTTGCAAATCTAAAATTGAACAATTATGTTATTGCATTAAAGGGAATAACATTTGTATCTGTATTAAGAGAATCTTACAGACCAATAGAATTAATGCAGAAATCAGAGCTGATGCTGAAACTGTGGTTGCAGAGTGAAACCACACTGCAGGATTGGAAGGAGGAGTTTAGAGGCTCAGAGATTTATTGTAGATTTGAAAACAGTCCAGCATCGATCGGAGTCAGAAATCATTTGCACTTAATCTTCACGCTGATCTGCTGTCTCTCTGAGATGCAAAGGTTCTCCTGCACTGAGAGCTTAACCCTGCCAGATACTTCATTAATAAACAGATCTTCCTTTCTGTAATCACCGGAAACAACCACGCTGATGATTAGAGAAGCTTCCAGAGATTCACATCATCAAATCATCGGCTTCTGCTCAGTCCTACATATACCTTTATATTATTATTATTATTATTATTATTATTATTATTATTATTATTATTATCATTATTATCATTATTATTGTTGTTGTTATCAATATTATTATTATTATTATTATTGTTGTTGATGATGTTGTTGTTATCAATATTATTATTATTATTATTATTAATTTTATATTTATTATTATTATTATTATTATTATTATTATTATTATTATGCATCTCCTAATAATAATCTAAAGCGCTTTATCTCCAGTTAATAAACCACTTGTTCTCAGTAGATGATCATAAATACTGTTTGATGTAATGTTGTAGTCATTAAGTGCTGATATTAAATAAATAATTGCTGATATTCACTCAGGCTGCATTTAATCTGCATTCGAACCTTCTACATAATCTATTTAATTACGCCGCCGACACTAATAAAACACACTCTTTAGTATTTAATAGATCTAGTTTAGTAAAGTTTATGGTCCGTTAGTGGATCTTAATGCACTTATTAAATTCGCTGGGGTGCTGTGTGATTACAGAGGGGCTTCATTGAGCATCGCTTTGATTTTATATCCTTATATATTTAAACAAAAATTTTAAAAATAACATTTTGTCTCTTCTTATCAACAAAAGGAACTTCTAATATCAGATATCCGAGTGAGAAACTGAGTCACTTTCTGTAGTAAAGATAAATATTTTTTCAGCTTCCCAAAGCCAGGAAAGAATGAGAGACTGGATCAGGTGTGATGCGGGGGCACCCCTGGCCTGGTCATGGGGCAACCGCAGACCCAAGCCGACCTCTGAGAGCACTAAGACTCGGGAACCTGCCCCTGTGAAACGGGAGCTAAATCCAGCAAAGACACAGAGAGAGAGAGAAAACTGTACCAACCAGGTAGTGCCAACACCACTAACACCTACATCTGGACTTCACGGTGCCCCTAACCCACACTAATGCCTACATATGGACTTAAAGGCACTGGTCAAGTGCAATACAATGCCATAATTGCCAGGCCTCACCACACCAGACAGGTTCAGCAGCGAGCACCTGTTGTGCCACTCTGATTTGCTTGTCTCCTCTAGCCATTGGATGCCTGGCACCGCTGTCAAACCAGGGTATGATCCCCTGACGTCTTAGGTTTAGCTTTCTTGGTTTACCTCAGACCCAGCCACCTGGGCACAGAGGAACTTGGAATGTGGTAGCCCCTGGCAAGACGAACTACAGACAAAGATGAACATGGGAAGAACCAAAACAAGACTAGGGACCTCGACCCTCAACAGGTCCCAGTGCATGTAATCCAGAAGGACCCAGAATCAGGCATACCAACAAACCTCACCTCGCCAGAGTCGGGATACGAACCACAGAGGTTCAACCCAGCAAACCAGGAAGTTCCAAGCCAAGGAAGCCATGAGCCTCAGGGTTCGTGCCCCTGTCTCAGGTGAGGTGAGGTCCGGGTTATTCTCCGTGTTTTTCGTTAAAAATAACATCACTCCTTACTAAACTCACTGCATTTTCAGTCTGAACCTTGAGGCGACTCGATGTACTGCAAACCTTTATCATGTTTGGGGTGAGGGTAAACCTGACATGTCATTAAGTGTAGTGTGTGTGTGTGTGTGTGTGTGTGTGTGTGTGTGTGTGTGTGTGTGTGTGTGTGTGTGTTGATTACCTCGCCGTTGTGTGCCAAGATGGAGTGAAAGCTCCCTTAATTATTTCTCACCTTGACGCTGACCTTTTGCTCAGCTCGTCTTCCTGCGCAATCTGTCTCAATCACTTCAGAGTGTGTGTGTGTGTGTGTGTGTGTGTGTGTGTGTGTGTGTTGGTGTGCGTGCCCTCATTTGCCCCTGAATTTTGCATTCCTTTCACCTCTCCTGCTGTCTGTGTTTGGCATCTAAACGATTCACCTCAATCGAATTACTGTCTGACGGACTGACTCAGGGATTTGTCTCTGCTTTAAAGGACACTACACCAGTCCACTGCTCCACTGCTCCAGAGTCCAGCGGTGCTGCTTTACACCGGGTACCTGATATTGCTTTAATCAGCTATTTATTATTACTCCCTCATAATTAAGCTGATCACTGTCATTCATATAAAGAATGAATTTTACCTCGGGGTTACACAGCAGGTCTTATTATAATAACCTCTAACACCACCATGAGTCAAGTGATCTTCATCCAGCACTAATTAACTAACACGTTCATTAACGAGTTATTCAATCAATGATTATTCACCTCATCTTCATCTCCACTGAGCCTGAGGAGATCTGGATATTTAAGGCTTAACAATTCTTTGTAAAGCTTAATAAGTAATGAACACAGGTGCTAGTTCCCAATGCTGAGCACCCTCAGTTCATGACTCGTCCTGGGACGTGTCTTCCCTCACTAGGGCCTTTTCAGTACCTGACTTGGCCCGGGTCTGGCTTATTATTACAGTAATTATTACCACAATTATTATTATTACGCAGGGTGCGCTATGACTTTTGGAGTCGATCCCATTTATCGTTTTTAATAGATAATACGTTTAAAAATTAAAAATCTCCCATAGGAATGCATTGACGGAATGTTCAGATTCAAATCTCAACCGACAAAATTCATACTGTAACTGAAATCGATGATGTCACCACAGAGCACTCAGTGAGACCCAGTGACCTGTTATTACATCTACTGATTCATAAACACCTAAAAGTATTAGGACACGACCCTCACGACCAAAAGTCAAGTCAAGTCAAGTCAGATCTATTTATATAGCGCTTTTTACAATGGAGCATTGTCTCAAAGCAACTTTACAAGTTTAGATTATCTCCTAATAACTACGTCCAATCCCAAATTGAGCAAGCCTAGGGCGACAGTGGCAAGTTATAGGAAGAAACCTTGGGAGGACCAAGACTCAAAAAGAGACCCAACCTCCTTGGGCGGCGTAGATGATAAATCTAAGAGTGAAACTAAAGTCATGGAGTCAAAGTTCGAATAAAATGTGAAGTATGCACATCGACATTAAGTGGCCCGGGTATGGTGGGACTGGAGCTGATAACGAAAGCAGCTTGACTGGAGCTACAGCAGATGAACATCATGTGTGGGGCTGGAACTGCCGGAACACAGCTCGGAGAGAAAAAACAGAAAATGCAATTAGTTATTGATTAAGAGCACAGTGTCTATTAACAATCACTGATGCCAAGTGTAGCATGAGACCCCGGCAGCATTAGCTATAGCAGCATAGCTAGAAAGAGGAGAACTGGTAGGTACCACAGCCAAGAGGGATCACATGAGACATTGGCAACCCCACGGGAGGCAGAAAGACAGCAACCCAACGTCTCTGATCACCATAAGACTCTTTGACTATGAACCCCCAGCTCTGCCCTTAGTCTAAGGCAACGATGCACGAGTCAAGATCACGAGGACCGAAGCCCAGTTCAGCCAGACCGCCCACTCGACACTCCCGGCTAGCGGACAAGGCAGGCAGGCCAGACATACATTCAAAAGTATTAGGACATGACCCTGCACACAGCCAAACGTTTTGGAACACGCCCTCGCACGCGGCCAGAAGTATTGAGGCATGCCCCACAAGCGGCCATTAGTCTTGGGACACATCCCCCGTATGAGGCAGGAAGTATTGGGACACGCCCCCGTACCCGGCCAGAAGTATTGGGATACGTCCTTGCACATGTCCAAAAGCATAGAGACACCCTCGCATGCGGCCATAAGTATTGGGCCACAACACCGCACATGCCCAAAATCATTACGACATGCCCTCGCACGCAGCCAAAAGTATTAGGACACACCCCCGCACACATGCCATATTCTTTTTCGTTTGCCACATTTCAAGCACTGTTGTAGTTCCTTCAGAAAATGCAGATCTAGTTATTATTATTAGTAGTAGTAATAGTATTACATTTATTATTATTATTATTATTAATATTAATATTATTATTATTATTATTATTATTAATAATAATATTATTATTATTATTATCATTATTATTATTATTATTATTGTTATTATTATTATTATTATTATCTTTCTAACTTCTTACCAGTCACCAGGGCTCGTTTTTTTTTCTTTTTAGCACAAGTATAGTGTTGTTTAGTTTATGTCAGTGTGGAAGGCCATATGGTCAAACTACAGTCTTGAACAGGTGTTCTCAAATCTAAATATTACTAATAATTCTGACTGCCTTATCTCTCACACTGATTGGTCAGTTGTTATGTTCGTTTGTTTGTTGGGTTGGTTGGTTGTTTTTGTAAACATCATTTTATAATTTTATCTTAAACACACTCCATATCAACAGCAACTTAAAGTTGACATTTTTGTGCTTTGTTAATTTAATACATAACTTTTTTCCTTAAAGCAGGACTTTTTAATAATTTGGTGAATGCCCCGTTTTCCTGTGCTCTCTTTATTTCTCCGTCTCTCGTTTTTTTTCTCAGAACCTGCACTTAAGCAGCAGCTGCGAGCGCTCCATGATAATTTGATTTCGGTTGCTCAGCATAAATAAGTCGGCGGCGTTCCTGATTTGCAATGAGTGGCAGATTGAAGGCGCGAAGCAGGGCCGAGTCTGAGAGGGAAAGTGCCGAGCTGCCGAGGTAAGAGCGAGAACTCATCGAAAGTGGTACTTGAGGAAAAATGGAGCGGTGGAAAAAAATCACTGAACGTTCGTTTCTGACTTTAATAAGATACGAGGTGCTGGAGAGTCTGAGAAACGTCCCAGAGACAGAGAATTGGGCAGGATCACCGGGGTGGCCCAGGCTACCCCTGATGGCTAATTGGCCACGATGGGGGCCAACCCAAAGCAGGTACTTTTTCAGGTTGAAGCTCTAAACTGTACTGTGCTTGAAAACTGTTAAAACATTATCAGATCTTCTAAAAGTAGATAAAGAGAACCCGATTAAACAAATAAGATAAAAATATTATACTTGGTCATTTATTATTGAGGAAAATGTCCCAATATTAGACATCTGTATGTGGTAAAAGTATGTAAACCTCCAGAATTAGCCGTTAATCTGAAGTTGGAATTAGCGTCAGGAGTTCCAATCGCCGAGATGATCAGTCAGGTGTGACCGGACATCCTGCTGGATTTAAAGAAAAGGGACCTTTAATAAAATAAAGTCTGATCTTCACGACACGTTTGTGGAGGTATTTCAAGCATCGCAGGAACAAATCAGGCCAGAAAAGACTACAAAGCCATCTCTCAAGAGTTTTGGACCGATCCACAGCCAGACAGATTGTGTACGATCGGAGAAACCCAAGAAGAGAGAAACCCAAGAGGGAAGAAAGATCAGTCCAAGAGCGAGGTAACTTCCCTGAACCTGGGGTAACTTCTAAGGTTTCTCTCAGATTAACTGGCTAACATCAATTCATGAGTCCACCATCAGGAGAGCACTGGAAAAAAAACATACTTAAACTTTTGGGTTTGAATAAAAAGAAGCGTTACGTTTGGAGAAAGGAAAACTCTACATTCCAGCGTAAGAACCTTAAAACATCTGTGAAACATGGTGGTGGTAGTATCATTGTTTGCTGTTTTGCTGCATCTGGGGCAGGACGGCTCACCATCTCTGATGGAACATTGAATTCTTAATTATAGCAGCAAATTCTAAATGAAAAAATGAACTGAATCTGAAGAGAAAATGGCTCTTAGAAGGGTTACAGAAGAATGGCCAAGTCAAAGTCCGGACCTTAAGCTGATGGAAATGTTGTTGAAGGACCTGTGAGGAAACCCAAAAACATCCCAGAGTTGAAGTTTATCAGCTCCAAGTGACTTTTTCAGACTAATTTGTACAGTCTTACGCAAAACGTTTTTAGTAAAACTACATGTATTTCATACAAACTTTCTGTATGAAAAGCAAATGTCAAAATGTCCCCAGACCCCAAATTTCAGGTCCCACCCTTTAGACTTGCACTCTTTAAAGAATTTTGTCAAGATTTGGACTGAACTGCTTTGTTAAAAACCTTTAAGTGGATTTGTGGTGCAGTGACAAATCCGGCGGTCTTTCTGCAAATACTTATGCTCACAGGTTCACTATCTATACTTTCTATACTTTCACTTTCAGTCCTATAATGTCTGTGCTATAAAAAGGCAAGGTCACGGGGGTCCGGGGACACACTGGGACACGTTACAGATGCCAACTGGCCTGATGGACCTTTGGAATGTGGGAGGAAACTAAAGGAAGCCCTTGCAGACACGTAGAGAACATGCAAACTCCACCCTCGACAAGCAGCCGTGCCAAGACTCAAGCCAATCTCAAAGGTACACAAGTATAACGCGGACTACTTTTGAGACCCGAGTTTAAATACTCCAGCAGCACTGTTATACCAGAGCAACACACTTACTGCAAATAATTCCAGCTCTGTTTTAACCCTGATCATTGAACATTGAAATAAATAACACTGAGATGTTCCTGCTAATGTGTATGCGTACCTACGTGTTTTTGGAAACAGGATTCGTTTTATTGGCCCACAGTTCCAACATAATATGGACATAAATCAGGGAGTAGTGAGCCAGGCTGATTTGGTGTGGGTGTGCTGAGCAGATTAGCCTCTGTCAGATCTCTTTCACTGCCTAATAAAGCCTGAATATCATAAAAGCCTCCGAATGACGGGTTCATTATTTTCTATTCACCTGCCTGTTAAACCTGAATGAATGGAGCCTCGGACCGGAGGCCGAAGCTGCGTCCGGATAACAAGAGCCTCCTTTATGCGTCTCGACGCCCCGGATCAATCGGCACGTTCATAAATATTTTCATTCGCTCTTTGATTGGAGCACAATGGGCGCTCGTGATTCTCTAAAGTGTACTAACAGACAGATTAGCATTTATATTGGATTTGCAGTCCGTATGAAGACGGGGAGAACAATGGGCAACGAAAAATGGGCCGGTCCGACCTCATCACCAGGGTTCTCTCACATCCCAATGACAGATGCATCCGTATAGAGGGCACGGACATGGGCACAGGACTGGACTGGACTCTAATTGAATTAAAGGCTTTATAAACTGCGACAATATTATGTTACTTATTAATTACTTACTTACTACTTGTTCATTAATCATTTTTTTAAATAAATTAACTATACAAACTTATACAAATAAATGACATTTGTTTTTACAATTATTTTTTAAATATGAAGAAAATGCATTTTAAAAAATTAAATAATTAATATTGTATTATTTATATATTTTAAAAATATTTTATAAAAAAAATAAATAAGGAAACATTTCGATTTAAATCTTAAAATATGATACATTACTCAAGTCATGATAAAAAACTTTTTTTTTATCTTTTGTAATTAATAAATGATGCCGGGTTTTTTCAGAGGTTTGTTCATCTAATAAGTTGTTACTATTAAATATTACTTATTTTAAAGATTTAAATGTATAAACAAATAATACAACTTATATAAATATAAATATATAAATAATATATGAATAAATAATAATACTGATAAAACAAGCACATAAAAATAGATATAGCAATCAATAAAGGAATTAATGTTTAACAATGAAAAAAGAGACAGAAATAAATGTTTATTAAATTACCGTTTTTAGAAATGTACAAAAACAAACAAATATGCATAAATAAATAAATAATTAAATAAATAAATAAATAAATAAATATCCTGCTTCAGCACATATATTGCTCAAAATGATTTTTATCCAAAACAATTAAAATATATCAAAAATAAATACTAATTTATAAATACATAAACATAAAAATTAATAAATTAATGTAATATACTCTTACAAAAATAATCTGAATTAGTTAAAAACATTAACAAATATTTTTTATTGCATTTTAATTTCTTTTTTAATAACTTTAATACATAATTTAATACATATACTTTTGAATTTATATATAGCTGATTGATCCATTTAAAAAATCCACTTATTTCTTCATTTCAGCAGAGTTACGCAAAAGTTTGGGTACCCTGGTTCAGGAACATTAACACATAAACGTACACATTTGCTTTATAAAACATACGTTCAATAATACTGGGATAAAACAGTGAATTTGAGAAGAAATGGCTCGAGAAAAAATATTTTATATCACTTTTGCATCTTTATCTCTGACCTGTCACTGAGATGAAACTCCTGATCCAGCAGAAGTCTGAAGAACATCATGCATTATTAAAACTTTTATGGGCTTCCAATCCCTGCTGAGTTTTTTTCTGCTATAACATGGATCATAAAAAGTTTTATAATGACCTGAGGAATTTAAATCAGCTGGATAAATTAATAATGTGATTGATGTTAAACACACGACTCAGAATTAAAGTTGGAGTCATTATAATAGAGATGTAAAGGTCCGCGATTGGACAGCATGGAGAAAATTAATAAATAATAATTCTATTAACTTCTGATCTGATTAAAACAAACTAAGATAGCTGATTTGGTCAATAACAAAAGTTCAACTCAATACTTTGTAACATAACCTTTGTTGGCAATGACAGAGGTCAAACGTTTCCTATAAGTCTTCAAGAGGTTTACACACACTGTAGCTGGTATTTTGGCCCATTCCTCCATGCAGATCTCCTCTAGAGCAGTGATGTTTTGGGGCAACATGGACTTTCGACTCCCTCCACAAATTTTCTGTGGGGTTGAGGTCTGGAGACTGGCTAGGCCACTCCAGGACCTTGAAATACTTTTTACGGAGCTACTCCTTCGTTGCCCGAGCGGTGTGTTTGGGATCATTGTCATGCTGGAAGAACCAGCCATGTTCCATCTTCAATGCTCTCACTGATGGAAGGAGGTTTTGGCTTAAAATCTCACGATACATGGCCCTGTTCATTCTTCCCTTACCACGGATCAGTCATTCTGTCCCCTATGCAGAAAAACAGCCCCAAAGCATGATGTTTCCACCCCCATGCTTCACAGTAGGTATGGTGTTCTTGGGATTGCAACTCAGCATTTTTCTTCCTCCAGTTGAGTTTTTTACCAAAAAGTTCTATTTTGGTTTCATCTGACCACATGATATTCTCCCAATCCTCTCTGGATCATCCATATGCTCTCTTGGCAAAACTTCAGACGGGCCTGGACAATGTACTGGCTTAAAGCAGGGGGCACGCCTGGCACTGCAGGGATCTGAGTCCCTCTCGGCGTACTGTGTTACTGATGGTAGCCTTTGTTACTTTGGTCCCAGCTCTCTGCAGGTCATTCATCTGGTCCCTCCGTGTAGTTCTGGGATGTTTGCTCACTGTTCTCATGATCATTTTGACCCCATGGGATGAGATCTTGCGTGGAGCCCCAGATCGAGGGAGATTATCAATGGTCTTCTTCTATTGTCTTCTATTTTCTTACAATTGCTCCCACAGTTGATTTATTCACACCGACCTGCTTGCCTATTGTAGATTCACTCCTCACAGCTTGTTGCAGGTCTACAATTTTCTTCCTGGTGTCCTTCGACAGCTTCTTTGGTCTTGGCCATGGTTGAGTTTGGAGTCTGACTGTTTGAGGCTGTGGACAGGTGTCTTTTATACAGATAACAAGGTCAAACTGGTGCCATTAATATAGGTAACGAGTGGAGGACAGAAGAGCTTCTTAAAGAAGAAGTTACAGGTCTGTGAGAGCCAGAAATCTTGCTTGTTTGTGGGTGACCAAATACTTATTTTCCACCATGATTTACAATTAAATTCTGTAAAAATCCAGGAAATGTGATTTCCTGAATTATTTTCTCATTTTGTCTTTTACAGTTTAGGTGTACCTATGATGAAAATTACAGACCTCTCTCATCTTTATAAGTAGGAGAACTTTCTCAATCAGTATCTGATTAAATCTATCTATTAATTAGTTACTATTAATTACTATTAATTTACCATATTTAAATGGACAAATGAATAATTACACACAAAAATTTAAAATAGACACAAATATAAATGTAAATAAATAATAATAAATCATAATATTTTTTACAAATGTTCAAAAACAACAATAAATAAATAGATTAATAAATAGATAAATAAATATATACATATCTTGCCTCAGCACATATATTGCCAGAAATGTATTTTATTAAAAATATGTCATTGTTTAGACCTGGATAAAAGTTTGGCCGCCTTTATAGATGATCCAGTTGTTTTTCAAAGTTGAGATTTTGCACTTGATTAAGACAAACTATGATCACTGAGGCCTGATCTTCATATTGCTGACACAAACTTTTTTTTTTTCAAAATTAAATAAAAACATAAGTGTCAGTTTTCCTGAGCATAGAGCATTCTCATGGAAAACAGCAAACTTTGGCGTGCGTTTGATGGATGAGCCTCTGGTGCACCTCTGACAGCCGTGCAGATGTCAGGCAGATGTGTCTGAAGCTTTTCTGATTAAATTTTTAATGAGTAGTGCCGGGCATCGGGCTCTGTATCGACGTGCCATTTAATTGTCTTGTCACGGACGAGCCGATAGCTGAATGGGATTCGTCCCAACGCTCACAATCCGAACGCAAACCTCAAACCACCAGCGCAGCCAAAAAAAGAAATAATGCGCACGTGCTCACGGAAACAACCGATGGCAGAGCTCAAATCCGACCCCCCAGGGGTCACCGAAAGCACCGACAGCCCACGCAAACCTGATAAACAAGCACCAGGGGGCGTGATACAGAGAAAGAGGCAAAGAAATGACAAATCCAGGATAGAAAGGAAGGGCCGAAGGGAAACGACAAAAGACAGACAGGCGAAGGATGTGAGGTTCAAAAACCAAGATTCTGCATCCGTCCCCCACTACAAAGTCAGAAGCGTGACTGAGCTCTCGCTCTCTCGCTGTCTCGCTGTCTCGCTGCACTTCTCTGTTTGCGAGAGTCAAACACTCGCAGCTTTACTAAGCAAAGAGATGAGGGAATCGAGGGCTAATACTTTGTTCTGACAAAAATCATGCCTTACAAACGCTTACACGTCACCTCAAAAACTCCAACTGAGGCTTAGCACACACACGCACGCACACACACACACGCACACACACACACACACACACACGCACACACACACACACACACACACACACACACACACCTGACAAGAAGAAGAAATCCTAAGAGTAAATAATACACACGTCAAACTGCCTCATGTTAAGATACCTCACATCATCAGAAAATAACTCATAAGTCATACAAATATTATATATATATATATATATATATATATATATATATATATATATATATATATATATATATATATAATTTTTGTTACTAATGAATGAGCCCAGATGTATTCATTAGTTACTATTAATTACTATCTATTTTAAAGATTTAGATAAACATAAATAATTAAACACATCAATAAAAATAGTTATATCAAGTGAAATAGTGAGAGGAAAACCACGTAGGCATGAGGAGAACATGCAAAATCCACACCTTTCAGGACTCGAACCCAGGTCTCAAGGCCTCTGGAGCTGTGAGGTACCAGCGCCAACCACTGTGCCCCCTGCCGCCGATGAAATGACGACAATGTTTATTAAACGCTCTCAAACCTTTCATTCCACCACCATGTGGTCCATCTATATCACTGATACATCAGAGTATCGAGTATCAAAAGTATTGGGACGCCCCCCTAATGGACACTGCTTGACTGTAACAGGTTCAAGGATACAAGGATGGAGTCAACACATACAAACAGTTTCCACCTCCACGAGTTACACCAGCGACTTTCAGCCCTCTGCCCTCGTAAAGTCCAAAACCAAAAATGGTTCGACATTAAACTTACACAGAATGCTGATCTTAACTCCAGCACACACCTATGGGATGAACTAAAATACCAACTGTGAGCCAGGGCTTATTGTCCTTACGATGTCATGTTCAAAAAAACGGTTAAAGCAGCAAAGGAACCAGGAAAAGTGCACAACCTTAATAAAGCCAAAGTTCCAGGGCTCCATTCCGACAATGTTTCTTACATTTCCTTGACTTTTATTTCATTGCAGACAGTGTGAACCTGAGATATTTTGTGTTTTTTTGGTTAATAAACATCCATTCCTGCGTTTCAGGCCTGCAAGACCTTCCAAAAGTTGGGACTGGGGCAATTTAGGTCTAGTAATGATATAAAAAACTGAATAAGGATGTGATTTCAAACAGGTGATTATAATCATGATTTGGTAAAACAAAAGTCATCCATGAATGGCTGAGTCTTTGAGGAGTACAGATGGGCAGAGGATCTCCAGTTTATCAACAAATGTGTGAGAAAATGATTGACATGTTTAAAAAGAATGTTTCTCAAAGAAAGATTGGAAGGGATTTCCATATTTCTCCCTCTACAGTCCATAATATCATTAAACAATTCAAGGAATCTGGAGGAATTTCCTAAAAAGCCTAAACTGAAGAGGGGTGATCTCCGATCCCTCAGACGGCACTGCATCAAGAACCATCACCGATAGCTGATAGCTGATAATAGCTTGTTATTCTGCACAATGACAAACCAATGGAGACGTAACCGCCGCGAGATCACCGGTGGAAAGCAGAAAGCAGCACTCACCTATAAATCTTATATCGGGTCGTAAATCCTTGGCGGAATCTTTCCACGAAGGCGAGGTAGGCCTTGCTGTGGTGGAAAGGGCCGCGGTCGGAGATGAGCCAGTCGAAGTGCTTGGGCACATGGTGCTCGGTGGCCGAGGGATCCTGGCGCAAAGACTCAACTGTTAGATGGTCCCATAGAAACAGGAAGCAGATGACCTCAATGACCCTCCAGTTCATGCTTTTCCTTCAGCCGCTCTCTGTTCATTCTCGCTCCATTCTATGGAGGCCTGCAGGGTCAAACCCGAAAAAGGGACGGGGGGAGAGACAGGGGAGAGAAAAAGAAAAGAGACTTAAGAATAGACATTCTGCATACACTAATAATCAGAGGTGGGAAGTATTTTGTTACTCTACTACATTTCAAAAGATAAATCTGGCTTGAAACTTTTGCTTCTGTGAATCTTTGTATTACCTATTTTATCCATCTATTTATTTATTTATTTATTCTTTTTTAAATCTGCAATTCCATCGGGACCTAATGAAATGCAAATCAGAATCCTAGGTTTATACTGACATAATGAATCACAGTGGTTCCATGATCCTGCACCAAAAAACTTGATTCAATATTTATGGAAGCATCAAGTAAGTCTGATTCTGATCTTCAACAGGTCCAAAAGCATTTCAGCTGAGCTTAGCTGAAAAAGCGTTTCACTAATCTGCAAGAATCTACCAGTGGATGAAGTTCAGTACTGTAGATGCCCTCTTTATGAAGGGGCACCCTGCAAAGATCACACCAAAAGAGCAGAAAAGAGCCTGAAAAGAGCAGATCTGGACGTTACTACACCAAGTTTGCGCTCATGAAAGGAAAAAGAACAAAGCCGCTGCCGTACGACCACCTGGTGCAAAGAAATCAAAACAACATCATGCCAACTGTTGAGCATGGTGAAGGAGCACAACCCTGACCCTGGCACATTAGAGCACGGTGCAAACCGGGCACGCAGAGATGCAGATGATATTGAAGTGTGATTATGGGAGGTTTATTAATTCAGCGTGTGTTCGACTCTTATTGCCCTTTTCACGTGGCAGTAAGTTTAAACAAACACTCTTTGGTTCTGGCGGTCGGTTCTTGTGGTTGGTTCTGGCATCTCCCTCCCTCTCGTGGTGCCCTTTTCACTCGAGCCTGGGTTACGAGGCCAGACATGAAGCTTTCACTTCTCCCGCTCTAATTGGTGCTGTGATAAGTTCAGTCCGGGTTACGACACGCCTCATGATGCGCCCTGACATGGTTTGTGGAGCTTCAGTGTTCTCCAGGAACCTCATTAACAGGGCGCGCGTTGGCACACGGATCCATCACATCGGACATGCGGGCATGTATTAAATAATGCCAGGAAACTCGCTTCTGGCTTCTGTTCTTCATTTTATTTATTCTACGTCTCTTCAGTTTATTATTAGAAATCTATTATTTCTATCATTTAGTTTAATTCTTATATACAGTGGTGCTTGAAAGTTAAACAAGTGAGACAAAAAAAATTATACTTGGTCATTTATTTATTGAGGAAAATGATCCAATATTACATATTAGTGAGTGACAAAAGTATGTGACCTTTTGCTTTCAGTATCTGGTGTGACCCCCCTGTGCAACAATAACTGCAGCTAAACGTTTCCTGTAACTGTTGATCAGTCCTGCACACCGGCTAGGAGGAATTTTAGCCCATTCCTCCGTACAGAACAGCTTCAGCTCTGGGATGTTGGTGGGTTTCCTCAAATTAGCTGCTCACTTCAGGTCCTTCCACAACATTTCCATTGGATTAAGGCCAGGACTTTGGCTTGGCCATTCCAAAACATGAACTTTATTCTTCTTTAACCATTCTTTGGTAGAACGGCTTGTGTGCTTAGGGTCGTTGTCTTGCTGCATGACCCACCTTCTCTTGAGATTCAGTTCATGGACAGATGTGCTGACATTTTCCTTTAGAATTATCTGATATCATTCAGAATTCATTGTTCCATCAATGATGGCAAGTCGTCCTGGCAAAACAGGCTCAAACCATACTACCACCACCATGTTTTCCTTTCTCCAACATAATGGTTTCCTTTTAAACCAAAAAGTTCTATTTTGGTCCCATCTGTCCACAAAACATTCTTCCAATAGCCTTGTTCACGTGATCTCCAGCAAACTGCAGATGAGCAGCAATGTTCTTTTTGGAGAGCAGTGGCTTTCTCCTTGCAACCGTGCCATGCACACCAATGTTGTTCAGTGTTCTTCTGATGGTGGCCTCATTAATATTAATGTTAGCCAATGTGAGAGAGGCCTTCAGTTGCTTAAAAGTTACCCCGGGTTCTTTGTGACCTCGCCAACTATTACACGCCTTGCTCTTGGAGTGATCTTCGTTTGTTGACCACTCCTGGGGAGGGTTACAATGGTCTTGAATTGTCTCCATTTGCACACAATCTGTCTGACTGTAAGGATTGGTGGAATCCAAACTCTTTAGAGATGGTTTTGTAACCTTTTCCAGCCTGAAGAGCATCAACAACTCTTTTTCTCCACAACTCTTTCTGAGGTCCTCAGAAATCTCCTTTGTTCGTGACATGATACACTTCCACAAACATGTGTTGTAAAGAGCAGACTTTAACAGATCCCTGTTCTTTAAATAAAACAGGGTGCCCATTAACACCTGATTATCATCCTATTGACTGAAAACACCTGACTCTAATTTCACCTTCAAATTAACTGCTAATCCTAGAGGTTCACATACTTTTGCCACTCACTAATATTTAATGTTGGATTATTTTCCTTAATAAGTAAATGACCAAATATAATATTTTTGTCTCATTTGTTTAACTGGGTTCTCTTTATCTACTTTCAGGACTTGTGTGAAAATCTGATGATGTGTTAGGTCATATTTATGCAGAACTATAGAAAATTTTAAAGGCGATTTTCCTTCCACTGTCACCCTAGGCTCACTCAATTCAGGCTGTGGATCGAGTTATTTATAAAGCTGCTTTGAGATGATGCTAGGGCTGGGAAATTCATCAAACATTTATTGAAATTGATATTCAAAACCCTTAACCAATCGACTAATTAATCAGTGAATCATTTGTTGAAACATAAGGTTTCTCTTGTGTTTAGTGAATCATTTGATGATTAAAAAGATTCCATCCTCACTTATTCAGTGGGTTAGCGTGTGAATCAGTGAATCATTTGTTAAAACATAAGGTTTGTCTTGTGTTCAGTGAATCATTTGGTTATTAGCAAGATTCACCCTTGTATTCAGTGTTTTAGTGTGTGAATCAGTTGATGGTGAGTCATTTGATGGTTAAAAAGATTAACTTCTCACCTATTCAGTGGGTTAGTGTGTGAACCAGTGAATCATTTGTTGAAACATGTGGTTCATCTTTTGTTCAGTGAATAATTTGATTATCAACAAGATTAAAAAGACTCAGTCCTCTCTTATTCAGTGGGTGAGTGTGTGAATCAGTGAATCATTTGCTGAAGCATATAGTTTCTCTTGTGTTCAGTGAATCATTTGTTTATTAACAAGATTCACTCTTTTATTCAGTGAGTTATTGCGTGAACCAGTGAGTCATTTTGTTTTTATCGAGATTTACTCCTCTCTTATTCATTTTGTTAGTGTGTGATTCAGTGAATCATTTGATGATGAACAAGATTCACTCCTCTCATATA
This sequence comes from Ancistrus triradiatus, assembly GCA_025084515.1. NCBI lineage: Eukaryota > Metazoa > Chordata > Actinopteri > Siluriformes > Loricariidae > Ancistrus > Ancistrus triradiatus. The sequence continues at coordinate 53,338 of JAJAGP010001076.1, read as the reverse complement.
CATTCTGTGAGTGTGTGAATCAGTGAATCATTTGCTGAAACATAAGGTTTCTCCTGTGTTTAGTGAATCATTTGGTTTTTAATAAGACTGACTCCTCTCAAATTCAATCAGTGAAACATTTTGTTTTTACCAAAATTAATTCCTCTCTTATTCAGTGAGTCAATGTGTGTATCAGTAAATAATTTGTTTTTTAATGAGATTGACTCCTCTCTTATTCAGTGGGATAGTGTGTGAATCAGTTAATCATTTGTTGAAACCTATGGTTTTTCTTGTGTTCAGTGAATTATTTGGTTTTTAATGAGACCGACTTTTCTCTTATTCCCTTGGTTAGTGTGTGAATCAGTGAATCATTTGTTGAAGATTATGGTTTCTATTGTATTTAGAGAATCATTTGATTTTAACAAGATTCAATCCTCTTGTTCAGTGTTTTAGTGTCTGAGTCAGTGAGTCATTCGGTTATTAACGCGATTCAGGAAGCTGAAAATCTGTCTGCATTTTTTTTTTATTAAACTGAGCTAAATGTAGTCATCCCACTACATGTCACACTCGCTCTTCATTATCTCTCAGCCAGCCGAGTCGTGTCTGCGATAAGGAAGCCATTTTCGGCTGTAATTACACTTAAGAACTTTTCCCTGCAGCTACACAAACCGTAACTTCTTACGCCCTACGAAGCATTAAAGCATAAAAAGGATAAGTGAGGAGACAGGAACCGGCACTTTCTCTTCTTTATTCAGTTTAATTCTTGGTTGATTTTGATTACGAGAAGGCTTAAAATAATGAGAGTATGAATATAATAGATATAAAAAAAATGCTTTGAAACTTTTATTTGTGTCGTCCCAATCAGCAAAGAGGCACAAATAAAACCAGAGCCAACAAACATTATGAATAATGCACGCTCTCTAAATTATGCATCTAGTCACAAAATATAAACAGAGCCTGTGAGGTGAATCTTTAAAATCTTTACGTTTAATGAATAAAGATCTCCTGGACTGACCTGCAGTATGTAGTAAAGTATGGACTAAACAAGGTCTTTCAGATAATTAGTTTAGACGATCCTGAGGTCGGCTGTCAGGACGTGACAATGCATGACGTAATGGAAGCTGATAACAAACGTCCTGAGAGCACAGAGGCCTGAGTGTTGATGTGGCAGCATGCTGACGTCTGCAGGTTTGGACCGTGACAGATATCTATTGTACTTTTAATCAAAGTGACATTGGATCTCAAACATGGTTGTACATTCCACATCTTCACGTGTTCAAAGTGCTGGCATGAAAAAGTACTGGGACCCCTGATTTAATCTAAGAGAAGCTTTGTAGGATTTATCGAGGAGAAATCGTACGTGTTTTAATGTTGCTTATAGATGCGGTCTATTGTAAATATTAAATGATCTTCATTTCCATCTGGAGTTTAGTCTTATTTAGATACAGAATGCCTGTTCTATTACTGCACTGTAGGATTTGGGGATATCATTTAGCAGTTAGGGGTTAGGATGTAGGGTTTAAAAGGTAAAGGATAAGGGTTTGGGCTTTGGGTTATGGTTTAGGATTTAAGGTTAAAGTTTTAGGGTTTGTAAAGTTCAGGTTTAAGGATAAAATTTAGTGGCTGTGATTAGGATGTAGGGTTTAAAAGGTAACATAAGGGTTCAGGGTTAGGATTTAAGATTTATGGTTAAAGTTTTAGGGATTTTACTGTTTAGGGGTTACAGTTAGTGTTTAGGGATAAAGTTCAGTGGTTAGGGGTTAGGATTATTTAATGGTTAAGGATTAAAGGTTCAGGGTTAGGGTTTAGGATTTAAGGTTAAAGTTTTAGGGCTTGTAAGGATTAGGAGTTAACATTTAGAGATTAGTGTTTGGGTTTAGGGATAAAATTTTGCAAGGATTAGGATGTAGGGTTTAAAGGTTAGGGGTTAGGGATTCAGGGGTTGGGATTAAAGGTTAAAGTTTTAGGGATTGTACAGTTTAGGCGGTTAATGTTTAGGGATTAGGGTTTAGTGATAACATTTTGTGATTGTGGTTAGGATACAGGGTTTAATGAATACCCGTTAAGGGTTTGGGATTAAGATTTAGGGGTTAGGATTTAAGACAAAAGAATTAGGGTTTAGGGATTTGTATTAGGGTTTAGAGATAAAATATAGCAGTTTTGGTTAGGATGTAATGTTTAAAAACGGAAGCGTTAAGGGAGCAAAGTTAGGTTTTAGGATTTATGGTTAAAGTTTTAGCAGTTTTGTGGGTTAGGGATTTAGGGTTAAGGGATAAAATTTAGCAGTTTGGGGTTAGAATGTAAGGTTTAAAGGATAAGGCTTTAGAGTTTAAGGTTAAAGTTTTAGCATTTTTAATACTTCGGAAGCTATGCTTTTATTAGAGCTATGGTTGAAGGATAAAGTTTAGGAGTGGGATGTAGGGTTTAACAGGTAAGGTTTAAAGGTTTGGGGATAAAGTGTTAGGGGTTTTAAGATTTAGAAGTTAGGGATTGGTTAACGGTTCAGGGTTAGGGTTTAGGATTGAAAGTTAAAGTTTTAGGGTTTGTAAGGATTAGGGGTTAATGTTTAGGGGATAGGGATAGAGGTAGGGGTTAGGATTGAAAAGTTTTAGGGTTTGTAAAACTCAGCGATTAGAGTTTAGGGACTAGGGATTATGGTTTAAGGTTAAATTTAGGAGCTTTAAGATTAGGGATTAGGATTTAAGGTTAAAGGTTTAGGATTTGTATGGGGTAGGGTAGATTACTTGTTTATTGCATTAAATCATCACTACCAACTAAACTTTCCGTATTCCCTTAATCCAAGACTGGACAGGGTGCCAGTCCACAGCAGGGCACATGCACATGCACTCATTGTCCTCACTACCAATGGGACTTAGAGGAGTTCTGGAGATGTGCCACTGTCCCACCCACTTCTGCAGATTCACACCAGCTTTAGTTTATATTTTAAATATTAAACTCTCTCTGTTTCCATACACACTTTATTCTTATTTAGAGACAGAACGCTTGTTCTCTTGAAGGAATGAGGTCGTAAAATTTGCGCTGCTGTTCTGAAATTCCTCTGCGCCAGGTTCCTACATCAGGAAACCGCAGTGATGCCTTCAGGCTAGCAATCAGGCTCAGAGCTGCACCGTGAGCTTCAGTTGGTCTGACTGCACCGATACGAGCATACGTTCCTCCAGGGCCAGATCAGCGATGTCACTGAGATTACCAAGCTGGTGTTTGTGTGTTTGTGACAGATTGGGAAGCGACACCGAAAAGCGATCTCATTACCGACGAGGGGCAAGAGTTCAGGTTTATTTCGGGTTTGAATTGGACTGAAATGAACTAAGCCTAATGCGGTGGCATGGAATAAAGACTCTCTTCTATCTACAACAAGCGGCAAAGAACGGATAGCAACACTTCAGCGGGAAAAGGATCCAAAGCTAGTTTAGGAAAGCCACAGGGCTGACCCAGGTTTGAGTAAGGTTCACCGATATTAATATTATGATACAATATTAGATATAGGGCCAAAAGTTTCTGGACACCCCTTCTAATTATTGAGCCCCATACTGTGTTTACAAACTTTTGGACATATAGTGCATTTATATCTAAAGGAAAGTCATGGACGATGTTGAAGAGTTCCTAAATAGGTGAAGTTCAGACTTCTGTTAAGTTCCGTTCATAAGTATTGGCACCCATTGAATACTTATCATACAATATAACCCTGTGCTTATTTACTGTTTCTGTGGATGAGTTCGAAAGCAAACTCGGAATAAAAAAGGATTTGGGCTTGTAAGCCAAGCCCAATCAGCATTCTCCCTGTGAAAGCCGAGCATACGGGCGGCCTGTTAAATTAATCCCACAAGCTGCCCTATAAAGTGAAACTGTGTGTGGTTTGCGTGACCCTGCAAATGGAGCGATTTCCTCCTCGCTAATTTCTTCTTAAACCCGACGGGACCTGTTCTAAATTTTATTTCTCCAAGTTCACGATGAACGTAGGCTCGTCCGGTTCACGGTAAACCTCACCCTGAACCCTGAAGCTCAATGACATGACTAGCCGAGCTGCTCTGAGAGATACATCTGAGGGTGATCATCTCTGCAGAATAACATGAAAGGACGGCATGCGTAGTTTGTCATATTCACTGTGATTAGAATGTTTAAGTTCACAGTTCAGTAGGATTGGGGTTAGGATTGGGGTTAAGGTTGGGGTTAGGCTTGAGATTAGGGTTAGGGTTAAGAGTTAGGGTTGGGGTTAGGGCTGTGGGACTGGGGTTAGGGTTTGGGGGTTAGGGTTGGGGTTAAGAGTTAGGATTAGGGTTAAGGTTAGGGGTTAGGGTTGGGATTAGGGTTAGAGTTAGGGTTAAGGTGTGGAGTTAGGGTTGGGGATTATGTTTAGGGTTGGGATTAGGGTTAAGGGTTAGGATTGGGAGTTAGGGTTGGAGATTAGGGTTAGGGCTAAGAGTTAAGATTGGGGTTAGGATTGGGGTTAGGGTTAAGAGTTAGGATTGGGGTTAAGGTTAGGGGTTAGAGTTAGAGTTAGGGTTAAGGTATGGGGTTAGAGTTTGGATTAGGGTTAGGGTTAAGGTATGGGGTTAGCTTTGTGGATTAGGTTTGGGGATTAGGGTTAGAGTTAGGTTTAAGGTGTGGGGTTAGGAATGGGGATTATGGTTATGGGTTAGTTGGGCTTTAGGGCTAAAATTAAGGGTAAAACTTAGGGTCTAAGGGTTTAAAGAGTAAGGATTAAGGGATTGGTGTTATGTGATGTTGGATTAGGATTTAGGGATTAGGAGTTAGAGTCTGTCTTAGGTTAGAGGTTAGGATGTAGGGTTTAAAGGGTAAGGTTAAAGTTTCAGGGTTGGAGTTTAGAGGTTAGGATTTAAGGTTCAAGTTCTAGAGTTTGTAAAGTTTAGGGGCTAGTGTTTAGGGTTGGGGGTTAGGATTCAGGGTTAGAATTTAGGATTAAAGGTTTAAGGGTTATGATTTAAGTTTCAAGTTTTAGGATTTGTAAGGTTTAGGGGTTAATGTTTAGAAATTATGGGCTAGGATTAAGGGGGGGAAATGTAATGTTTAGGGTTAGGATGTAGGGCTTAAAGTGTTAGGGTTTACAGGGTTATCTTGGGATGAGACTAAGTTCAGGATGCACAATAATCTAAGTTAGAGTTCAAGGTTAGGGGTAAGGGTTATATCAGGCTAAATACTGATCTAATATGTAAGCCCATCAACACAAGGACCTGGTTTTGAGTCCCAGAAGTTCCTTCCAGACAGGCTGGGCATCACATGAAGGCACGACTGGTCGTGTCTAAGAGAGGGGAGGCCAGTCAGGAGATCATAATCCTCTAACTCAGCCCTAAAACAAAACCGTTCTATCTTGATCATGTTGTAACATCCTGAGCGTATAAGCTTTTGAAATCTGAATTTATTATTAATGTTAAAATCCGTACAGGAACCGATGAAGGAATCCCGATCCTGGATTTTGTTTTTAACCTCCGTACATAGAGATCTGATCCTGCAGCTCTTCCTCCATGAACTGCACTGACCCAGATATTTGCTTTACATGGAAAGTGCATGTCAGAATGCTAATCCGTCCCCGTACATGTTCCGAGAGCGGAAATGAAAAGTGCCGCTGCCAATGGACGTACAGAGCTTCAGAGAAATAAGGCAAGAAACACGATCGGTTCTGTCTCGATACGGTGGATGGATGATGTTCAGAGTTCAAGCGGGCAAAAGCACATCTCACAGTGTTTGATCGACGGAGTCAGCCGCAAGGAAAATTGCTCCGAGTCTGTCATCTCAAGATTGCTAGCCGTCCAAATTTACGACGTCGATCTGCTCGGCTCTCTAACATCGCCTCCGACTCGGAGTTCTGCCGCTCACTCTTCCTCCTGACCTTCAGAAGCCATTGTTTTGCATTCAGGATAATTAAACGCCACCCTGACCTCGACCCGATCAAGAGTGAGATCGATTGCTGTCCTCTAAACAAACCAATTTGTTAATGTTCTGATTTATCGCTCTGCGCTGAATTATCGTCGTCTGATCACGTTGCCCGGCCTGAGCGTCGATTTGATCATGTTGCACCGGTCCTGAAGACGACGAGATCTGATCCAGAGCCAGAAACTAATTAACGCCAGACAGTGACGGCGCCGCCCGGTCGCTCGATGTGCTGCGGTGTGTAATTTGGATAAATTAGTGCGTGTTGGCAGGGAATCTAATTAAAGCTGAAGAGCCGTCGCTCTGACAGGATTTCTGGTTTTGTTTATATTCATATCAGACCGTACCACGGGCATCCTGACAAACATTAGCCACGCCTCCTTAACCAGGACTGTTGGACTCACAAGGCCACGCCCTTGACTGAGAATCAAGGCACAGGATACACTTTCAGAGAATGGGCACACAGGCCACGCCTCTTTACAGTGCCGAACTGATACGGGGAGGAAATGGGCCACTCCCTCTCACCCACGTAGAGACACAGGTACAAAGGCCACCCCTCCAAGCTACACCTTCCCTAGTAAGACAGACAGGTACAGAAGCAACACCACCTTTGATAAGACAACAGGTACACAGGCCACACCTCTTTTAGTAAGACAGACAGGTACAAAAGCCACACCTCCTTTACTAATACACTACTAACACAGGTAAAAGTGAACATTTTTAGTTTTCAGTACAGCAGAACTGCATTTGGTTGGCACCACTGTGTTGGCACGGGAACTACTTCCAGCGGTGCATTCTGGGTACATGCTCGCCCACTTGGGATGTAGGGTCCAGACCTGGCCCATGACCCTGACCAGTGTAAGTGGGTTCAAACTTTTAAAAAAAGACAAAACTGCAGAAGTAAATATGTTTAACTGATTTATCCATAAGTATTAGGACACTGAAATAAATGCATGTTTATGCCAATAGTTCTTTAGGTGAGAAAGTTTTTAACTCTTAATCTTTGGGCATTTCATGGGTGGCTAATGTCATATCTGCTGTTACGGCTTTACCTCTCATAAAGCCGACACAAATCATTTCTAAAACATAAACAAACATCTTAATTCTCTGCTGCCTCTCTGACCTGTACTCTGTAAGATTATGAACGCGTTTGTCGGCACAACGTGGACGATCCCATATAACAGTAAATAAAAGTGATACCAAAACCTCACGTCTCTCCAAAGAAAGACCTAAAGCTTTCCCTCACCCAATTAAACTCGTTTTATATATTTATATAGAGCTTCTCTCTGCTTAAAATCAAGGATGAGATCAAATAATAGTCCTTTTGATTTTTTCTTTATAATCCGGTGTTGCGTAATAAAGCAAAATACATAAAAATTGTAAAAAAAATAACTCTGAGTCGCTTGCTACCTCCAAACCCGGATGACTCAGCTAATTAGAGGCTTGAATAACAATACCCCTGCTTGATGATTAAGCCGGATGACGCCCTCTGTTTATTGGTCTGGGTTCATCTCCACCCACGACGGCCCTGCGCTAATCTAACTGAGCTACGGTGATGACACGGGGCCATGAGTAATTGCTACAGAGCTCTCCGAAAAGCCTTCCTTTATTGATTTGTGTGGTCGGAAATGCAGCCACGGTTCTGTTTTACACCAGGAGAAAAAAGCCTAAGCAAAAGATCAAACTCTGCAGAACCATTATGGTCAAAAATAAATAATAATAGACGCTTTTATAAATGTTGTGGAATCTGCCAAAAATGCGCTTTAGAAAATGATAGATATGACGTAGAGGTTTTGAAAGGATGCCACAGAACAGGTAAATGCAGAGCCTAATGCATCCGGTGATCAATGACGACATCTCAGGAAACTTCCCAAAATGGGCCCCATCTATTCATCTATATTAGTATAACAACAAGTTGCATTATTTTAGGACCCACAAAAAGCATTAAAAGTCAATTATATTTACTTATAGACTACAAGAATAAGCACAACACTTAAAACATTATACAGCTCCAAATCAGAAAAATTGGTTTTGTTTCAAAGACAGGTCCCAGCTCTATGATGTTTCCACAGAAACGTTCACTATTAATAAAGAAGGCTCTATCAAGTTTGTGTCCCAATACTTTGGGCCATTTGCGAGTTTGTCCCCCAATACTTTTGGTCATTTGCAGGTTTGTGTCCCAATACCTCTGGCCACATGCAGGTTTTTATGTTCTTTTGGCCATGTTTGGGTATTTAATGATATTATGCACTTAGAGGGAGAAATATGGAAATCCTGTCCAATCTTTCTTTAACAACAATTTTCTCACAATTTTTGTTGATAAACTGGAGATCCTCTGCCCATATTTGCTCCTCAAAGACTCAGCCTTTTGTGAAATGAAAATGGACCTTGAAGGCAAGATGATGACGTTGTTCTGCACGATCACATCAGGATTCTTCACCGAATTGGATGGCAGTCGAACTCAGTCAAAGTCCTGTCGATTTATTGTGTTTGCAGGACAATTTCTCACAGATTTCTTGAAAAATGTTTCTGGTTTGATCTTCTGTAACTCGGCTATATTAATCCCTACAGTACCTCTGACATGTTGAAACAAAAGTAATAAGGATTTCCTTTCAGAAGAGACCAGGATCAGGCCTGAGGTCAGAAGCATTGTCGTTTGATAGAGACACACCATTATTAAATCACAACCCTAAGGTCGGTCACGGATCCACAGACCTACGACTTCAGGAAAAAAAATGTGTTAGGCTTGGATTTGATTTTGATCTTCCGTAACCATGCTGCAATAACGTGCCAATTCTGACACTCGCATGAGAAACTCTAAAGAAGTGATCATGCCTGAAGACAAAATTCCAGTGCACTAAATATTTCATTTTCCACACGCTACTTTTGAGCTTGTGGTTAAAAACAGCGGCTTAAACATTGTGTTCTGTTTTTATTCTCATTGACTATGCAAAAGAGTTTCTGTGAGGAGAAAGAGGTCACGCAAGAAAATGTCGACCTCCACCTACGAATACACCTCCAACCAGTCGATGCATGTGGAAGGGTTTTTTATAACGGACACCCAAATGTTCTTATGAAATCCGCCTCACAGAATGTACAGCTCAAAGCAAACAAACGTCCGACAAGTTTATGAGCTGATCTGAGAACTAAAGCTCCAGAGTGAACATCTGGATCCTCACAGATATGAACCAAGGTTGAACCTGAGCGAAAATGGAACTGGAATGTCCAACGATGAATAATCCTTTATCAGTTGCTTGGAACGTAAAGTTATAAATGCAGCGGCTGACCAATTATAGACATCATACAGCAGATAAATGGTGCTTGAAAGTTTGTGAACCCTTCAAAATGTTCTATATTTCTGCATAAATATGACCTAAAACATCATCAGATTTTCACACAGTCCTAAAAATAGATAAAGAGAACCCAGTTCAACAAAGGAGACAAAAATATTATACTTGGTCATTTATTTATTGAGGAAAATGATCCAATATTACATATTAGTGAGTGGCAAAAGTATGTGAACCTCTAGGATTAGCAACTAATTTGAAGGTGCAGAGTCAGGTGTTTTCAGTCAATGGGATGTCAATCAGGTGTGAGTGGGCACCCTGTTTTATTTAAAGAACAGGGATCTATCAAAGTCTGCTCTTCACAATACACGTTTGTGGAAGTGTATCATGGCACGAACAGATTTCTGAGGACCTCAGAGAAAGAGTTTCTGATGCTCATCAGGCTGGAAAAGGTTACAAAACCATCTCTAAAGAGTTTGGACTCCACCAATCCACAGTCACGTTGTATTCCGTTACTTAGTTTAATCCAGTCAGAGGAAAAACATTAAACCAAGTGTTAAAAAAATATCAGCAAACAAGAAATGAAGGTGATGGTGGAACAAATAACTAACAGGAAAAAAATCCTCATTCTTTACGATAACTAACCTGTTTATAGTTTTTCATTTTGCGCCTAAGACAAGTGCGAAAACAAAACTTAAGAAAACTAATTTCTTTTCTAATAACTTTTTTTCTTAAGAATGAAGTTAAGAAAAAACACATTTAAGAAGATGTTGTTTCTAAGACACTTTCATGAATACGGTCCCAGATCTATAATGCTTCCACAGAAACGTTCGCTATTAATAAAAGAATGCTCTATCAGGTTTGTGTCTCAATATTTTTGGCCACTTGTGGGTTTGTGTCCCAATACTTTTGACCACGTGTGAGTTTGTGTCTCAATACTTTTGGCCACGTGTGGGTTTGTGTCCCAATGATTTTGGCCACATGTGGGTTTGTGTCTCAATAATTTTGGCCATGTTTGAGTTTGTGTCCCAATACTTTTGGCCTCATGTGGGTTTGTGTCCCAATACTTTTGGCCACATGTGGGTTTGTGTCCCAGTACTTTTGGCCATTTGCAAGTGTTTGTGTCCCAATACTTTTGACCACATGCGGGTGTGTGTCCCAATACTTTTGGCCACAAATGGGTATAAAACAATATATCTTTGTACTAAAAAATGGAAAAATTATTACAGACAAATGGAGCAACAGATCAGAAAACTTTCCTAATTGGGCTGCCTGGTATCACTGCCTAGTTAGCTTTTAGCAAAATGATTTGTCCAAACGTGCTGTTTTAAAGCCTGTGAGAAGTATTTCAACAAACCTTGAACACAGGATCTATAGAGTCAAGTGAAAATAACCTTAATCTGCAGACAGTTTTGCTGATTATCTCATTGGCTGATCATTTTAAGCCTGCAAGAACCTAAAATGCATGCCTAAAGGTCTTTTTAGCGCTGTTTATTAGTAATCATGGAAATACAACATGAACCCGAGGGGAAATCTACAAGACAGCTCCCTCTCAGCTCAGTTTGCACACAGGTAAATGTCAGACATCATTATCCAGATGCAGGAGGAGGAAAAATTACAGGTTTGCCCAACACTCAGTTGTGCTGAAGTTGAAGGGGAGAGAGGGACAATTAAACAGCTACGATATGGCACGTCATAAAAAATGCAGACTTCTATTATATTATACTGAGTAACACACTGAGAAAAGAAAGAGGCTCAAACGGTGTAAACAATCGTCACCTGTTCATCTATTTCAGCTTGTTCGTCCAAGCAGAAAGAGACTCGTATAAAAGCAGGGACTTTCCTGTAAACAGTTTAACCACCAACACAAACACTTACACTTCAAAACATTCTGCCAAGTGATTATAATATAATTAAAGATCCCTGATTTGGATAAGCCATCAACTCCAGGGGTTTTAAATAAAACCACTTTAATTCTTCTTGTGCTTTAATTCTCCCTGTTGAGGACTGTTCATGGTACGGCACCACCAACACCTCGCCCAGATCGGGTCCTTCCAAACTGAATCACCAAGCAGAGGGAAGCTACCAAGAGCCCCAATGCCAACTTTGCAGGACAAACTTCTGGGCATTTACATTTACAGCATTTAGCAGACGCCCTTATCCAGAGCGACTTACAATTGGTACAGTCTTACAATCCAAGCAATTGTGGGTTAAGGCCTTGCTCAAGGAGCCAACAGTGGCAACTTGGCAGAGGTGGGATTTGAACCCTGGACCTTCTGGTCCAGAGTCCAGTACCACAGTAGAGATTGTGGACACGTGCCAACAGGATGGCAGGAGGGCAAGAAATAAGTGCCACCGTTCCTGAAAAAGTCTTGGGAAGACTTTAATAAAATGTGGCTAAAACCAAAAAATTTTTGGACTGAGAAAGCAAATGCAGCACAGTACCAAAAATACACCATACCTAACGTGAAGCATGGTGGTGGTAGCATCATGTTATGGGGAGTTTTCTGGCCAGGGCTGAAGGAAAAATGAGTGGTACCAAGTCCATCCAATTCTTGAGGAAGGACATGCAACCCTGTGCTAGAGAAGTTCACCTTCCAGCATGAGAACCACCCTAAAGACACTGCCCAAAAAACAGAAGAAAAAACAAAACAGTTGCTTAAGAATAGGAAAGATAGGAAAGAGAACGTTCCTGGAGTGGCCGAGTCAGAGTCCGGACCTAAATCCGACTGGATATCTGTGGATGGACTTGAAGAGAGCTTTGCATTGCCGGTCCCTGAACTTTAATCATTTTAATAGGAAGAACAACCAAATCTTTCCCAATCTAGGTGTGGAAAGCTTCTAAGAACACATCCAAGCTGATTGATGGCTGGAATAAAAGCACAAGGGGGTGCTACAGAGCACTAAATCAGAGGGAGGATCACTGTTATCTCCTTCCTCCAGTTGGCTAGAGTCAACTTGCCACCAAGGACTTGCCTGCCGAGGACTCAAGATCCTAAAGTGACTCTGTATAGGAATAAATAATGCCGATATGCATTTTTTACTTTTTTTTTGTTGTTTAACTATTACTATAAGACTTATTTTACTCTATACATTAGTTTCATTCTTACATTTATCATCTAAGACACCCAAGCAGGTTGGGTCCCTTTTTGAGTCTTGGTCCTAACAAGGTTTCTTCCTTATCATGTTTAGGGTTCCGTTCGTGGAACCTCTGCCATCATGACTAAAGGTCAGATTTTGCTGCTTTTTCATCAGCCCACGTTCTTTCAGAATGTCATTCCTGTATATTTACAAATTCATAAATGTTCCTCCAAACATCTTCTTATAAGCCTCTGTGACGAAGCAGGAGATGATGGGAAATGGTGGGGTTCCACAAAGCTGAGGGATCCACCGGGACACGAGCAGATGGTGTTAGAAACTCACATTTCGCTTGTTTGTGCTGCTCGACACACTTTCAGCGTCATGAAATATTCATGGCCGGGCGCTGACGTTTTAATTTGATTCGGGTTTGCCAACGTTCATAGACCGAGCAGACGTGAAGTTGATCAGCCGGGGTGTGTTCGCTGTCAGATCTTTGCTTATTTGGATTCTGATTGGTGTCTCGTTCTTTAGCTGGATCTCCCTCAGCACAGCGTGGACATAAAATCTGATCCAGGACCCCCAACATTTTATCCTCTTCTCTATCTGGCCCTGTAGTTATCGGTGGCACTTTGGGATGGTGGCAGAGCTACAGACGGTCGTCTCCAACCTTCTGTCGGTGTTGGAGCAGAGCGGAGATGCTTCAGAGAGCTGGACGTGCTTCAGGGTGGTGATTACCCCGGAGTCCAAGCCTCCCTTGGCGAAGATCTTCCTCGATCTGGGACTGAAATAATCACCAAAACCGTTTGGCTTTAATACTGAGAAGATATCAAGAGCCGTGCCAAAAAACATGGAATGATCTCATTTATCATCAGCTGAGAATCTCAGAGTGTTCATTTTATGCTTTTATTTAGTCCTTAATCACAGGAACCTTCACTAATGGTCATTAGAGGAGAAGCTGAAGGTCGAATTTGGATCTTCATCTTACTGAATCTCTTTCAGCTTCTTCACACACTGCTGAACTTTGGCTTGTTGATATTTAGAATTCATTCTTCCATCAGCTTCAAACAGACTGGGTCAGCACCGTTGACCATTGAGGTTCAGTCACGGTCATGAGCTTTGGGTCATGGGTACAAGCGACAGAAATTAGGTTACTCTCCGTAACAGGGTGAGGAGTTTATCAGTCTTGCTGTAGATCCACAACTCATCAAATTGGGTTGGTTTGGGCATTTCCCACTCCCTCTAAAAGGAGACCCCAGGGGAGACCCAGGACCTGCTGGATGGATTATATCTTACAGATGGCTTCGGGAACATCTGAGGATCCTCAGGAGAACCTGGGATCTGTGGCCAGGGATTGAGAATTCCAGGAGAATTAATTCCTTAATTAACTGAATTCCAAAGAAGGCTGCGATGCTCATCGAGCATATTGAGATGATATGAAGGTACAGTAACCATTGTCTAATCGTTTCCACTCACTAACCAGAGCAACGTTACTGATATACACAATTATTTGAGTGAACACAAAGGCCCTGTTCCAAATGGTGCACTGAAACCTATACACTAGAAGTGCACATGTTGAAAGCAGAGATGCAGAGCTCATTAAATGAGTCCTAATCTTTATATCTGAAACATCTTTATTTTTAAATCCCATCCCAAAACCTTAACAAGCTGATTTAATCCTTGTTAAGTCTTTAAAAACTAAAGGTCATTACACACCGAACGTGAAAGCGAAAGCAAAGCTTCCAGACGTGACTACCGAATGCAGTGCAGTTTTTCTTGGAATTTTGTAGCCTGGTTCAGTTTTATTTACACAAGAAGTAACTGGAGTCAAAACTTTTTTTTGTACTTCACATAGGTCACAACTCTAAAATCAGTGGGGAAGTAATTAGGCTATTAGGATTTTTAACCAGAAAAATGCAGTTCTTCTGTTTACTTTAAGGCCAGTCTGTAAAGTAATATTGCCTGGACCAATATGGCGGACGTGTTGACGTTGGCTGAAGCGACCAATGAGGCGACATCTAGGTACTTTATCCATTTCTCAATACCAAGTACGTGAAGTTTGGACTTGAGTACTTCCTAGTCTGGACTAGGAAGTGCGACTTGCGAGTGCATTCTCTCGATGACGGGCAGACGCAGTTTGGTTATTCTTCAATTGGAACAGCAACTTCCTGGGCTATGGAGACAACACAGTTTACTTTTTACATCTAGATAAATCCTAATAAAATTCTGTAAAGCCTGTCAGTGGTAGAAGAAGTGCTTAGATCTTTTACTTTCCATTGAATCGTTTAATCTACGTGTAACAACGGATCGCATGTAAGCATAAAACATAAACCTTCCCAAACATAAGTGAGCACCAAACAAGTCTGATCTTAGAAGGGAATTTCATTCTTAACTTCAATAGGATATTTAATTGTCCAAGTACGCACAAGTCTGCTCCGATGCATCCTCGATAATATGGGCGGAGCAAGAACACATCCAGGGATTTGGAGTGTACTTGGTTAGATGCAAACTTAGAAATGGAGACAGTACTTGGGCTGCGACTGATGACGTTTCACAAGAACACAAGAACACAAGTACATGTCTATGTCTATTATGTCTATGGCCAACAACTCAGAGCATAACAAGCTACAGCTTCCGGGTTATACCTGTAATCAGGCGTGTGCTTTCTGCTCCCCACCGTCCCCTTGTGTGAGCTTCCTCCCCCCGTGTTAATAGCTGGGAGAGCGTCCTGTCCCCTTTCCAATCACAAAAATGACTACTCGAACATCTGCCCATCTTCACCTCCGGGGGGCCGTTTTTAGAAGAAGATCAAATTAGAACCCTGTTCGTACTTCACATGTGCTACATGAAGAACTCCTGCTGCTTCTGCTCTTCACCCCCCGTTCCACACTTCCCTAATTACAGAGCGCACAATCAGATCCCGTCTGCTCACCACGGCGACTCAAATCACACAACGGGGACACTTTTATTTACACAGCATCTGTGGAGTCAGCATGTTCCTTTATTTACTTCACCACCGCAATCCAAATTAACACCAGATATAACACTTCTCCATGATATGAAGTGGATTAAATAGAAATGCTTCATTAAAATAGGGCACTCGGTTGGTGCTGTCCCCACCATCGCAGTGACCTGGGTTTAAGTTCTTAAGTTCTGCTCTTCAGAAAGGTACCAGACCCATGCAATCATGCCCAGGTCATGATAAATGAGAAAAAAAGACAAAAAATAGGCAGGAGTGTGCAAACTTTTGCCTAAACCTACGAAGAGAATATGAAGGGAAACTATAAAGAGGTGTGGCAGATAATGTCAATTCCAACAGGTCCTGCCAGCTAGGTTCGATGCTCACCATGTTGAGTTTGGTATGTATGAGTGAGTAAGCCCTGTAATGGACTGGCACACTGTTGAGGATGTTTGCCAACCTTGAGCCCTCCATATCACCAATGTGAAATCACCTCCTGCCCATCTTGGGCGTACCATAAGCCCAACTTTTGTCCACCTTTATCCCACTTTTTTCCCACATTATGCCCACCTTGAGTCTACCATGAACACAACCCGTCGCCTCCTTGTGCTTACCCTAAACCCACCTTGTGCCCATCTTGTTCCCACTTGAGCCTACCTTGTGCCTACATTGAGTCTACACCATCTCCACCTTGTCCCCAGTTTGAGGCCTCTTTGCGACTGACATGAGCCCACTTTGTGCCCGCCTTGAGACTTACCTAAGCTCATCCTGTGCCCAACTTGAGTCTACACTTGTCCCCACTTTGAGTCCATATTGTGTCTACAACGAGCATACCTTGAGCCCACTTTGTGCCCACCTTGTGCTCACATTGCATGTACCATGAGTATACTTTATCCCCACCTTGAATCTACTTTGTGCCCACCATGAGCCTACCATGAGCAAACCTTTGCCCACTTTATCCCCACCTGGAGTGTACTATGAGCCATCCTTGTCTCCAACTCCAGCCCACTTTGTGCCCACCCTCAGTGTACCTTGAGCACACTTTGTGCCCAGCTTGAGTTCACATTGTGCTTACCATAAATCTAACTTGTTCCCATCTGCTGCTCACTTTGTTCTTACCACAGGCCCACCTTGTGCTCACATTGAGTCTACCATAAGCACACCTTGTACTCACCTTGAGCATCCCATAAACCCACTTTGTGTCCACATTGAGTCTACATTGGTCCCACCCTGCCCCCACCTTGTCCATGTACCTTGTACCATGACCCACCTCATCCCCAATTTGAATCTACATTGAGCCTTGTGCCTTTCACTTTGCCCTTATCATGAGTGCAACCTTTCCCAAATATTTCCAGAACAGTGATTGAATAAAGAAAGAGATATATGAATTCATTCATCCATTCATCATGTATACCCTCTTAATCTAAATCATGGTGGTGGGCAGTCGGGGCATATCCGGCAGAACAGGACATAAGGTGGGAACCAATCCTGGACAGGGCATCAGTCCATTACATGGAACCTGAACACTTTAAAGAAACCACGATGTTCAGAATGGGGAGAACATGCAAACTTCCTAAAGGCTGTGGCCACGCTTGGAGTTGGGAGGGGACTATTGGCTACAATAATCATCTTGTACAGAACACAACTCTGAATCATTATTTAAATTTGTTGCATTGGTTGGAGGGATTAAATAATCACGTTTAGTTTATTCATGTTTGTTTATTTTATAAAGTGAGGTAAATGTATGATTTAAACTCCACGGACTAAATGTCAGCTGGTTAAAGAGTGATAGATGTGTGTGTGTGTGTGTGTGTGTGTGTGTGTGTGTGTGTGTGTGTGTGTGTGTGTGTGTGTGTGTATTCACCATCAAAACATTAACTCAGTGTTACATGGCACTCTGCTAATGCCCGAGGCGTGACGTGGCTCAAAACGCTCGCATTTGCATTCCAGTAAAGTGAGAGAAATCAGCTCTGCGCTCTCTCTCTCCCTGCAGCAGCGCCGCTAATTATCTAATCAACAATATTAACTGTGAATGATCATCATCACACCAGCAATCCCTCACATCCATCAAAGCATCTCCTCCGGTCTAAACCTTCACCAAATAATATGATTCACCACAGCTCCGGCTCTCCGTGCTCTGCTTAAACCGGGCTATAAAATCAGATTACAGACTCGGAATCGTTGATTTTTTATTTTAGAGAGTGTAATGGACGCATTTGTACCTCACTTCTTCTGGATTTCACACCAAATAGTGCATTTTTAAATAAATAATCAACATCTACACAAATTTATTGGCATGATAAGATTTTTAATTATCTGTGCTTGTCAGTCTTTAATGAAACTACTGATTGTTTGGTTAGAGAAACTATTCGGCAATTACAGGCCAAGAAAAGAAATGATTCACCAAATATAAGCCGGAAAAATTGACTTGACTTATTTGAATCGATTCACCAAACACAGGCCAGGAAATGTGACTCGACTCATTTGAATCGATTCACCAAATACAGGCCAGGAAAAGAATCAATTAGACAAACACAGGCCAAGAAAACTGAGTCGACTCATCTGAAATTATTCACCAAATACCTGGCTAGGAAAAGAATCGATTCACCATATACAGGCCAGGAAAACTGAGTCGACTCAATTGAATCAACTCATCAAATACAGGCTAGGAAAATAATAGATTCTCCAAATACAGGCCTGGAAAAGTGAGTCAAAAATCAACATTTTCCATTTTGTTTTAGTAGTTAAGATGATGTTTTTGATGTAAAATCTTTCCTATAACTAGAGTGAAAAGGTTTTTTGCTGTTTTTATTTACTCCAGCTCTCTTTAACTATGTATTTTGGACGTTTTTGAGACTATTCAAGCGACTTCATAGGTTTCATAGGTAATATCTGGGACAATTTAACAGATTATAGACAGTTAAATATTCAAAAATATACAAAAATATAGACAGAAACAAACTGCAAATCCTGAACAAATTTCTAAATGTTGTTCATAATACAGAATATTAATGTCTTTTTAAATTTATACTTTGCGCTTGAATCTAAATAACATTTCTCAGGCGTATTGCAATAATATTTACATTTTTCCCTTTGTTTTGGTTCTTAAAATGTTTTTCATGAAAATCTTAAGATGAAAGATCCTAAATAAAACGTGAAAACGTGAATTATTAGTTTTAGCATTTAAATCATTAAACTCCTAGTAACTACATAAATATTAAGACACAGATGATTATTTCCTTTCCAAACTTGTAATAAAGTCTGACCTATTCATTAAATGTTCTTTCTCTTGCTATTTTTGCACTGAAGCTCCCAGAGATGATTTTATTTTCTGTACGCATTTTATGTCATTAAAGTAAATCTACACTAAGACAAATAACGAGGCGTCCTGCTTCGTTACACACCAGAGTCGACCTGGAAATATTCAAGCAGATCCTGATTAATTCAGGACTTGGTGATTAACCAGAAGTGAAGCTTTAATAGGACTTTTAATTAAACCCCAAAACCATCAGCTCTAAAATGTGCTTGATTACATCACAAGTCTCTCAAATCAATCAAGAAAAACTCGTTAAGGTTTTACTCCCAGGCTAAAACAGCATGCTCGCTTCTGCTCCTATAACGTTTTAAATTTAGTGCCGAGATAAACAGCTTAACCTTTTGCTATAGATCGTTACAGTTTATCTCTCGTCTGGTTTTATTTATTCAGCACACCTTCTTAATCAAACCTTCTTAATCATTCTGCATAACAACAGAACTGTCAAAACAGAAGGGAATCAGAGATTAACGATTTACTGAAGCAACAGCAGACTAATTACAAATCGATTTAAACACGGCCATTGAATAGAGTGCAATAGATTAGAAACATTAATATTTATCAAACTCCTAATTTACACTCGTGTTAGTTACACGTCACCAAAACACAGCTCTGTTCCTGATTAACTGAATCACTCTGTTTTCTGATTCCTTGACTCTCCGACTCTTTCACACTCTTTGACTCACTGCTTCACTAATTCTGTGTCTAATTTGCTGATTTTTTTTACTCTGAACCTTCAGCTATCTGCTTAATTGACTCGCTGATTCATTGACTCTGATTCTTTAAAGCCCTATCCTGACATCCTGGTTCACACTGTCACTCTGATTCTCTGATTGTGATTCCTTGATTTTTTTATTTGACACTGCTTCCGATTCTCTGATTCTTTGATGATTAATTTTGTCTCTCTGATCCTTCAGCTATCTGCTTCGTTTGGTTCTATAATTCATTGACTCTTTGATTATTTAAAACCCTATTCTGATTCACTGATTCACTATTGTTCGTCTGATTCTTTGATTCTTGGCCTTTTTAACTCTTTGCCTTTCAGAATATTTGACTCACAGCTTCACTTACACTTTTTAATTCACAGATTTATTTTTACTCTGATCTTTTAGCTATCTGCTTAGATGACTCTCTGATTCATTGATTCTGTGATTCTTTAAACCCCTATTCTGATTCACTGATTCATCTGAATCTCAATTATGACTCATTGGTTTTCTTTGCCTCTGATTCTTTGACTTCCTGACCCTTTCAGGCTCTTTCAAATTCTTTTACTCCCTGCTTTACTAATTCGTTGTCTCTAATTGTTTGACTCTCTAATCTTTTGACTCCTTTATCTGCACAGATGACTCTCTTATTCATTGACTCTTTGATTCTTTAAACCCTTATTCTAATGCACTGATTCACTTTGTGCTTCAGATGATCTGATTATGATTCACTGATTTACTGATTGAAGACTTTTTTTCTTTGACAATCAGGTTCTGCTCTCTTTGACTCACTGCTTGACTATTTTTTTGGCTCTAATTCATTGGTTATTTGACTCTGACACTTTCACACTCTTTGACTCGCTGCGTCACTAAAGCTTGGTCTCTAATTTGATGATTTTTTTATTCTCTCATCCTTCAACTTAGCTGACTCTCTGATTCACTGACTCTTTGATTCTATAAACCCATATTCTGGTTCACTGATTCATTCTGTGCTCCTGATTCCCTGATTATGATTCATTGGTTTACTGATTCTAATGCTTGGTGTCTAATCCGCTGCTCTCTGATTTTTCAGCTATCAGCTTAGATGACTCTCTGATTCACTGACTCTTTGATATTTTAAAGCTCTATTCATATTCATTCATTCACTGACTCACTCTGTCCTTCTAATTCTCTAATTATGACTCATTGATTTAAGGATTGTGTGGCTTTTTTCTTTGACACTCTGTTTCCGATTCTCTGATTCTTTGACTATCTGACTTTTTCAGACTCACTGCTTCACTAATGCTTTGTGTCTAATGTGCTGATTTTTTGTCTCTCTGATATCTGCTTAGTTGACTCTCTGATTAATTGAATATTTGATTCTTTAAACCTCTACTCATAGTCATTGATTCTCTGATTCACACTGTGCTTCTGATTCTCTGATTACAATTCAGTGATTTATTGACTTTGTTCTTTGACACTCTGCTTCCGATTCTCTGATTCTTTGGCACTCGTTCACATTCTTTGACTTGCTGCTTCACTAATTCTTTGTCTCTAATTCATTGATTATTTTTGTCAATCTAGTCCCTCAAATATCTGCTTCGTTGACCCTTTGATTCCTTTAATCTTTGATTTCTTAAACCCCTTTTCTGACTCACTGATTCATTGACTCCATTCTGACCCCTTTGACTCTTTAACCCTATAAGCATTTCCCTCTGCTTCTCTGATTCTTTGCTCACGAGCCTGACATTGCAGCGTAAGGATTAATACACAACACACCTTTTTACATCAAGCTGACTTTTCATGCAGCAAAGACGCCCTGTTTACCAGCATCAGGCTCATCCTGCGCTCCCTCATTACGCAGAATAAACCTGGCTTTATCAGAGCAGATGAGGAAGAACTGGACACTAAATAATTCATAGAGCAGATATTTGTGCCTCTCTCTCCCTGTGCTCCAGATAAAGCTTCAGCATAAACTAGAGCCATGTTTCTTTTTCGCTCATTCTCACAATCAGTGTGATTTTAATGAGTGGTTTTGTCTCTGGCCTCTGAGCCGTCTGGGATCCGGTCCAACAGAATAAACGAAATTAGTTTTGCTACAGAGGGAAATCGAACGGTGTAACCTAATAACAGCGGATCCGGAGTGCGTTGCTGCACAGGGGAGCGAGAGGCGAAGGCCATGGCTAACGCAACGCTTTATTCTGCACTGGGTGTTACAGGGGCGGATTGGTTAAAAATCACATTTACACTTCCGAAATAAAGATCGGAATCCAAATAAGCCGGGTGCTGTCTGATGTTTGCAGCTGCTTTCATATCGTTGTGTGTTTATGTAAGAGCTTTTACTACTGTACAATTGAAAGGAGGCTCTAGTTACCCTGTTAGGCCGCATCTAGCCTGGATACAAGATGAGATACGGTTTACAGGTTCCAATTCCAGTTGGAATTCCTACTATGAGAGGGAACACATCAAGTCCTGCACATATCTCTGAGCTGTTAGTTACCCTCGTATCACTACTAGGGGTGACCGACTGTCATAGTCGATGGCTCCCCTGATCATCGCACCAGCAGTTGAGGCAGTGTGTCTCTCCACAGAAAAGGCAGGATTGAAGCGTCACCATAAGGCCTCCATGTTTGAACCCGATCGTCATCAGATCCCAAACAGGACCTGGAACCTAAAGGTCGTATGGTTCCTTTTTTTGTTTTTTCCCTTCCTTTATTTTATTACTAGTTTTTTTCTTTCTTTCTTTCCTTCTTTGTTTCCTTCTTTCTTTCTTTCTTTCTTTCTTTTGTTTCCTTCATTCCTTTGTTTGTCTCTTTTTTTGTTTCCTTCTTTCTTTCTTTCTTTCTTTCTTTCCTTTTGTTTCCTTCCTCAAATTCTTTGTTTTCTTTCTTTCTTTCCTTCTTTGTTTTGTTTCCTTCCATCCTTTGTTTGCACCTTTCTTTCCTTCTTTCTTTCTTTTGTTTCCTTCCTTACATTGTTTGTTTGCTTCTTTTTTTTCTTTCATTCTTTCTTTCTTTTCTTTCCTTCATTTCTTTGTTTGCATCTTTCTATCTTTCCCTTCCATTTTGTGTGCTTCTTTATTTATATATTGCCAGATGGAGGCAATTCATGAAAACGACCACCCTGTTTCTCTCAATTCAGTGATGATCCCCCTCTGAAAGTCTGGCAACTGGGAAAAATGTCTCACCAAGAGGTACTCTACCCAAAAGTAGTCTCTGAGAGGCTTTTTATAGGGCAGCACTATAGGGGATGCTTTTCTCCCTCTTGTGGCAGCTAATCAGGGCACACCTGTAATAATTTATATATATATCTGCATATCTGAAACAGAACTGCATGAAGGGTTTAATTATCGATATAAAAGGATATACAGTACAGCTTATTATCCAGAACACTTTATTATCTTCTAGCAGAGTGCGCGTGTGTGTGTGTGCGTGTGTGTGTGTGTGTGCGGGCGCGTGTGCGTGTGTGTGTGTGCGTCCAGCTTAAGCAGAAGCTCTCACTCATCGGCGCTAACCCGCACATTTCCACCGTGTTGCATCATGGACATTTGAGGCTCGATATTGCACCATGAGGGAAAACCTCGGCGCCGGTTCTTCCTCCGAATCTGCCAAATCATCAAACGCTGCCCATCTCCCAGCACCAAGCATTCGCACGATTCACTCCAGGACTGGAATGAGAGTGCGCACGAGTGCAGGGCGTGCAAATGGCAAATGTTCTGTCGTTAAAAGAGCTAAAAAAAAGAGAGCGAGCCTTGCGTATCGAAACACACGGGATTTAAATTCCTGCGTTCAATTTTCATGAGCGATTTGAGCGAGTTGATTTGTTTGCGCGTTGCGGCGTTGCGGCATAAATAGAGTGTGCGCTCACGCGGAGGAGCAGATTAGCTCTGAAAAATGCATAAGAGCATTCCGGAAGGTAACGATTTATTCGAACACGACTCCATTAAATCAGCTCCGATAGCTGAGCGCTCCATCAGCACAACTGCTCTCGTCACTGAGGAACCCACGCTATTTTGGACGGAGCCTCCCTGGTGCTTGTGTGTGTGTGTGTGTGTGTGTGTGTGTTGGCATAAAAACGTGCTGCCTTCCAGCGGCTCACTTATGGGACGTGCCAGAGCGAAGATGAATAAGAAAATGCTTATCAGAGGTTAAACATGATGTTCTACACCGAGTGGGAACCATCAGACCCCGAGCAACTCCTGCTCAAACACACACACACACACACACACACACACACACACAGCAATTAACATGTTACTGTTACCGACAACGTAATGAATAAACAGTGGTACTTCAGTGGTTAAGATCCAGGATTTTGTAGCCGAGATACAGCGTTCCGTCTCAAAGAGATTTCAATAAAAGAAAGACTGTTTTTTAGTTTGAATATCCTAAAGTCTGACATCGTCTCCCATCTAAAGCCAAATCCCAGAGTTTTTAGTTCCAGACTCTGATTTTATAAAGGCTGGAGATCTTACATGGTCAGTGTATACAAAGCTGAAACTCCATTCCTTTATAGATTATTATTATCAAATCTTTATAAAACCACACACCTAAAAATAATCAGTCAGTAAATTAAAAAACAGCATCGTCTGTAAAATACACACAGGATGTAAAATAAAGAGTGGCTTCTTAAGTACTGTAATGGGATCTTAAGATCAAATGGTAACATTTCACATGTCATTATTTTATCTACAGGACATTACATTTAATATCTTATTTCATAAAGAAAGAGAAATGGAGGAAAAAATATAGAAAAACAGTGAAAGAAGGTAAAAAAGAAAAAGAGTAAAGAAAGAAAAGCAGAAAAAACAAAGAAAAATTTATTATAGGGATGAGGAAAGAGAAAAAGGCAAATATAACAAGAGAAAACCATCAACAAAAAAACATGAAGCATGAAAAGGTAAGAAAAAAAAAAAGGAAAAACAAGAGGAAATGAATGAGAGAAAATCTAATAAAAAAGAGAGAAAAAATAAAGGGGAATATCAACTAGACTGAAAGCAAAAACAAAGAAAAATACAAAAGAAAATATGCAGAAGCAACAGATAAAAAAAAAACTAAGAGAGCGAAACAAATGAGTAAAAACAAAAAAGAATTTTGGAAAAAGGTAGAAAAATAAAGAATATTTTAAAAAGAAACTAGAAAAGGACATATATTAGAGAAAATAATAAGAAGAAGACAGATGTAAAAGAAAAAAGAACAGAAGTAAACAAAGAATGTAAATGAATAAAGGATAAAAAACAAAAATGAAAAAGAAGTATGGAAAAAGTTTAACAAATCAAGAAAGAAAGGAAAATAAAAGCAAATGAAAATAATGAAAAAAGAAAGGAAATAAATAAAAGGAAAGAAAAAAGGAAAAAAGGAAGAAACAAAGTAAAAAAAGAAAACAAAAGATGACAGAAAGGGAAAAGTAATGAATAAAAAAAGATTACTAAAAGGAAATAAAGAAGAGGAAAGAAAGTGAAATAAAGCAAAGAAAATAACAGTAAAATAAAACAAAAAAGAAAAAGACAATAAATAAAAAATTCAGAAAAGACAACAAAGGAAGGAAAATCCTTATATTTATAATTTATTTCATTGCTTGAATTTTTTATTTTTGATCGTTTCCCTTACACATTTCTCTTTACATTTCACCATCATCAAAAAACAACTTTAAGCTTTAATTGTTCATTGTTATTTTACATCTTGTCTCTGATTGCACCAAAAAAAGAACGCTCTATCAGCCAACGGAACGAGAAACAAAGCTGAAAGGTTAACGTGATTAAAAATCCGTCTGATTTCCACACAGCTAGAGATTCTTCTGTGAGATTATAAAACAAGAAATGAAAGTTTATGTGAGGAATATTTCAGGATTAGAAATAAAAGCAGACGTTTTTAGATCTGATCTGCACTTTTATTTGTTTTTTTTTTTATTTGTATTTTCTGTTCTGCAGTTAAGCGCTGCAGTCGTGTCCCATAAAGCTGCATTTGGCTCCTGTCCTGCTTGTAAAGCGGGAAGCAGTGGCGTCGCCCCGGCGCTCGCGTTTATAAAGCGCTAAGTGAGCGTGTCTATCTGCAGTCCGTAATATCCGTAAATAATCAATCACGCTAATCCTGATATAATGGCGCCTCGACGTAGCAGGCTCGCCCGAGGCCTCCCCAAGCTCGGCGCCCTCCTACATCACTTGCTCCGTCGCTAATGATGGCTCAGCGGTGTTCCCTGATCGACCCGACGCCGAGAGAGAGAAAGAGAGAACGTCTCAGAGGCATTAGCCATGCTTTTAGCTCGCCTCCTCCCTCAGTCCCTCCATTTTCTCTTCTTCATCCTTCAAGAACGGCCAAAAGGAGAGCGGGGCTCGATTTCTCTCCTTTAATAGGCGCTCGCAACCTCTCGCTCCACACTCAGAGGAAGTGACAAGATTAAAGAACGGCTGGTCCTCTCCTTCAGCAGCAGGGCTGATACACGGGAAACATCGGCCAGTAATTACAGGTGAATCGAGCGCTCCCACGTCACCCGGCGCAGATCTCACCGGGGTTCGCTCGCTTTTAACTCCGCTATTCATCTGCTGCTGCGGCGGCGCCTGTACGTCTCGCTCAGGGACCTTATCGGAAGCCCTGTGATGCTTAAAAGCGCGGCTCGAACCCGAGCACGAGCACAAAAGATCAAGACCTGAGCGGATATAGCAAGAAACGAAGCTCTTCAAGTAGAGAGCGTGCACAGAAATCATTTACAGACGCAGAACACAGCGATTTATCAAAATCAACCCAGATTTAGGTAGGGCCGCACCGATACGATACTCTGGATCATATCAGCAGCGACACTGATTAATAAACAGACACACATCTGATACCATCCTCACTCAAAGAGTGCTATTTCAAACTGTGATAAAGAACAAAACATGTTTATGAACAGAACTCATCTGTGTAATAATGATGAATGATGAATGATCACTTCAGAGCAAACCCGAAATCTGTCACGGAGGTTTCTCTATAGCAGAACTAAAGCCCAGTGCAGGAACCTGTCCATCTGAACCTTTCTTATCCTATCAGCTTCAGAAGCCAAAAAAAAGTTTTTCATTATTAGTTCTACAACAAGTTCTACAACCGCAAGTAAGAAAAAGTTGGCAGCATACCAAAAATACAATTAACATAAAAGCACTGTTTATTTCATTGCAGACAGTATGAACCCAAGATAATTCATTTCATTTGTTAATAAACATCCATTCCTGCATTTCAGGCCTGCAACACATTCCAAAAATGGTGGGACGGGACAATTAAGGTCTAGTAATGAGATAAAAAACTAAATGATGTGATTTAAAACAGGTGACTCTAATTATGATTTGGTCCTAAAGCAGTATCCACAAAAAGCTGAGTCTTTGAGGAGAAAAGATAATCAGAGGATCTCCAGTTTATCCCCAAATCTTTAAAAACAATGTTCCTCAACGATAGATTGGAAGAGATTTATATATTTGTATATATTTATATAAAGTGGGGCGTGCAAAATTATTCGGCCCCCTTGCGTTAATACTTTGTAGCACCACCTTTTTGCTGCGATTACAGCTACAAGTCGCTTGGGGTATGTCTCTATCAGTTTTGCACATCAAGAGAATGAAATTTTTGCCCATTCTTCCTTGCAAAACAGCTGGAGCTCAGTGAGGTTGGATGGAGAGCGTTTGTGAACAGCAGTTTTCAGCTCTTTCCACAGATTCTCGGTTGGATTCAGGTCTGGACTTTGACTTGGCCATTCTAACACCTGGATACGTTTATTTGTGAACCATTCCATTGTAGATTTTGCTTTATGTTTTGGATCATTGTCTTGTTGGAAGATAAATCTCCATCCCAGTCTCAGGTCTTTTGCAGACTCCAACAGGTTTTCTTCCAGAATGGTCCTGTATTTGGCTCCATCCATCTTCCCATCAATTGTAGCCATCTTCCCTGTCCCTGCTGAAGAAAAGCAGGCCCAAACCATGATGCTGCCACCACCATGTTTGACAGTGGGGATGGTGTGTTAAGGGTCATGAGCTGTGTTGCTTTTACGCCAAACATAACGTTTT
>JAJAGP010001076.1:0-26003 GCA_025084515.1 Ancistrus triradiatus | reverse complement strand
TATATCAGAGAATTCTAAAGGAAAATATCAGAACATCTGTCCATGAACTGAATCTCAAGAGAAGGTGGGTCATGCAGCAAGACAACGACCCTAAGCACACAAGTCGTTCTACCAAAGAATGGTTAAAGAATAAAGTTATGCTTTGGAATGGCCAAGTCAAAGTCCTGACCTTAATCCAATCAAAATGTTGTGGAAGGACCTGAAGTGAGCAGCTAATGTGAGGAAACCCACCAACATCCCAGAGCTGAAGCTGTTCTGTACAGAGGAATGGGCTAAAATTCCTCCAAGCCGGTGTGCAGGACTGATCAACAGCTACAGGAAACGTTTAGTTGCAGTTATTGCTGCACAGGGGGGTCACACCAGATACTGAAAGCAAAGGTTCACATACTTTTGCCACTCACTAATATGTTATATTGGACCATTTTTCTCAATAAATAAATGACCAAGTATAATTTTTTGTCTCAGTTGTTTAACTGGGTTTTGTTTATCTACTTTTAGGACTTGTGTGAAAATCTGATGATGTTTTAGGTCAAATGGATGCAGAAATATAGAAATTCTAAAGGGTTCACAAACTTTCAAGCACCACTGCAAGTTTTTTTTCTGGTTCCATTTGTTTCACTTTTTTAACTGTGACCTTCAGCTCTCTGTATCAAAGCAGTGAGGTGGGAGCGCACAGATAAAAGGATAAAAGCATTCCTAAATAATATGCATTAGTTATCATAGCGTGTCCATGCGGTGCTACATGTACGTTCAGGGTCAGTCCATAAAACCCAAACTGTCGTCTTCATACGTCATTAAGCACCTAAGCGCCAAAATCGCAAGATAAATCTCTCGATGACGATCATTCACGTTCCCATTCCTGAAGATGCTGCCATTAATAAATCCTGTTTTATTGTCTCATCTGCAGGAGCTTTGGGAGGAAGACGCATCATGTTTAGCTCATGAAGAATTGATTCAGTTGTCTTAATTAATTTTGCAAGCGTTCAGAATGATTTATTTACCATTTGATCCGGCGACATCCCTCCCAACCCTCCGACTTCAGCAGGAAGCCGCCTTTCCTGCTGACTCGTCGAATCTCAAGTTGCAGGATAGGAATTGGAGAGGAAGGAATGGTTTCGCTGCACGGAAATAGAACGCTGCATCTGCATTACCTCCTGCATCGTATTAAATAAAAATTTGGTGATGCTGCTGCACCATAAATCAGTAAGAGTTATTTTAATAAATGGACGTCATTAATTTAGCATTCGGTCGAATCTGCGTTTTTATGTCAGAAGAATCGTGTTAGAAAAATATCAGCTATTAATAGAAGTCGCTTAAACCCTTGTCTTATTTTTTGGATGTTTTGTTGGGTTTGTTCTCAGATTTCAGAGATTTTGTGCTATCTGGTTTTCAGTTTACTCTTTGTAGTGCTTCCTTTTAAGGCCTTCAAACAATGTAAGAATGCTGGACTGGAAGTCAAATACAGGATTATTGCCATGAATCGAGATCCAAAAACCAGCAAGGTCAAAAACCGGAAACAAGACAAGGCACGAGCAGACGATAACCAAAGGACGTAGAGCTAGAATCAGTAACCAGAATAACCAAAGCCAAAAGGGCCAAAAGCAGAAAACACATGATACACAAGAAAGATTTGGTCATCTTTGGATTTTGGAAATTCTGAAAATATTGGCTATTAATTGAAGTTGATTAAAACCCTCATCTCATTTTTTGGATGTTTTGTTGGGTTTGTTCTCTGACTGACAGATTTGTGCTATCTGGTTTTCATTGTACTCTTTGTGGTGCGTCCTTTTAGACATTTACATTTACAGCATTTAGCAGACGCCCTTATCCAGAGCGACTTACAATTGATACAGTCTTACAATCCAAGCAATTGTGGGTTAAGTTCCTTGCTCAAGGACCCAACAGTGGCAGCTTGGCAGAGGCGGGATTGGAACCCTGGACCTTTTGGTCCATAGTCCAGTACCTTACCCGCTAGGCTACCACAGTCCCTTTTAGTGTCTTCAAACACTGTAAGAATGCTGGAGTTGAACCAAGTGCAGGTTTACTGTTGTGATTCGAGATCCAAAAAACAAGCAAGGTCAAAAACCGGAAACAAGACAAGGCACGAGTAGACGATAACCAAAGAAAATAGAGCTAGAATCAGTAATCAGAAAAACCAAAGCCAAAAAGGGCAAAAGCAGAAAGCACACGATATGCAAGAAGGATTTGAATGTCTCCGGACTTGGTACAGTTTAAAAATACCGGCTATTAATAAAAGTCGATTAAAATCCTCATCTCACGTTTTGGATGTTTTGTTGGGTTTGTTGTCAGATGTAAAATGTTGTGCTCTCTGGTTTTCACTGTACTCTTTCTGGTGCTTCCTTTTAAGGTATTCAAACACTGTAAGAACGCTGTAGCTGAAGTCAAGTGCAGGTTTCAGCAACCAGAATAACCAAGGCCTAAGGGGTCAACAGAATAAAACACACGTAATACAAGAACACTCACAGCGTAAACCTCGTCCTGGCCCCTTTTATATAAAATGTCTGATCTCCATGAGCAGGTGACTGATGAACATTTTTAGTTCATCAGCACAAGTTGTTACAGCCCCTTGGGTTGCCATGTCAGTATTTTCAGCGCAAGCAAAAGATTTAGTATGATGTTCTCATGAACAAACATTTAAACATTTTGACACATTTTCAACAACATAACGTTGAACAAAACTTGAGCTCCTCAAAGGGTCGTTGGGTTCTCTGAATGACCTCCATACAGTTATTTGGAACTTTTTAAGGTTTCCTCGTTGTTGTTGTTGCAATCTACACAGAACGACATAACAGTCTGAGCTTTCACCTCTCGTGCTTTACCTTTCCTGAAGAGCGTGGACGCCAGCCAAAATGTGCTGCCTGAACTCTTTGGATCGAGGCCTTTTGGATCATTAACAATTCTGGGTAGAATTTATATTTGAAGATTGCTCTGGAAGCCGTAAAGTCCCTTTCCAGTTCAAAAGAAACCTTTTAGCCTATAAATATCACCCTGAACGAATACAGAAATGTTATAAAAGACCTATGGAAGGTAGCTGATCGAGTGCTGCCATAATTTTCCTCAAGCTGCTGTCAACAAACCTGAAAAGGGTTTTCCTAAAGAGTCTGGGATATAAACGCATTTCTATTTGGAAAAACTTCTGAAAGCTTACTCTGAAAGGTTCCATTTGCCAATATTGGTTATCCCAAAGCAGCAAAGCAAAGAATGGTTTAGAGACATACAGTGGTGCTTGAAAGTTTGTGAACCCATTAGAATTTTCTATATTTCTGCATAAATATGACCTAAAACATCATAAGAATTTCACACAAGTCCTAAAAGTAGATAAAGAGAACCCAGTTAAACAAATGAGACAAAAATATCATACCTGGTCATTTATTTATTGAGGAAAATGATCCAATATTACATATTAGTGAGTGGCAAAAGTATGTGAACCTCTAGGATTAGCAGTTAATTTGAGGGTGAAATTAGAGTCAGGTGTTTTCAATCAATGGGATGACAATCAGGTGTGAGTGGGCACCCTGTTTGATTTAAAGAACAGGGATCTATCAAAGTCTGCTCTTTACAACACATGTTTGTGGAAGTGTATCATGGTACGAACAAAGGATATTTCTGAAGACCTCAGAAAAAGAGTTGTTGAAGCTCATCAGGTTGGAAAAGGTTACAAAACCATCTCTAAATAGTTTGTACTCCACCAATCCACAGTCAGACAGATTGTGTACAAATGGAGGAAATTCAAGACCATTGTTACCCTCCCCAGGAGTCAACCAACAAAGATCACTCCAAGAGCAAGCCGTGTGATAGTTGGCGAGGTCACAAAGGACCCCAGGGTAACTTCTAAGCAACTGAAGGCCTCTCTCACATTGGCAAATGTTAATGTTCATGAGTTCACTATCAGAAGAACACTGAACAACAATGGTGTGCATGGCAGGGTTGCATGGAGAAAGCCACTGCTCTCCAAAAAGAACATTGCTGCTCGTGCTGCAGTTTCATGGTGTGGTCATGGTTTGGCCTGTTTTGCTGCATCTGGGCCAGGACTGCTTGCCATCATTGATGGAAAAAACAATGAATTTCTGAATGAATCAGAGAATTCTAAAGAAACTGTCAGGACATCTGTCCATTGAACTGAAATCTCAAGAGAAGGTGGGTCATGCAGCAAGACAACGACCCTAAGCACACAAGCCGTTCTACCAAAGAATGGTTTTTAAAGAAGAATAAAGTTTCCATGTTTTTTGGAATGGCCAAAGTCAAAGTCCTGACCTTAATCCAATGGAAATGTTGTGGAAGGACCTGAAGCGAGCAGTAATGTGAGGAGGAAAACCCACCAACATCCAGGGCTGAAGCTGTTCTGTACGGAGGAATGGGCTAAAATTCCTCCAAGCCGGTGTGCAGGACTGATCAACAGTTACAGGAAATGTTTAGTTGCAGTTATTGCTGCACAGGGGGGGTCACACCAGATACTGGAAGCAAAGGTTCACATACTTTTGCCACTCACTGTTATGTAATATTGGATCATTTACCTCAATAAATAAATGACCAAGTATAATTTTTTGTCTCATTGGTTTAACTGGGTTCTCTTTATCTACTTTATATACTTTATTTACTTTTAGGACTATGACGTTTAGGTAATTTTTATGCATAAATATGGAACATTTTAAAGGTTTCACAAACTTTCAAGCACCACTGTATCTAGACAGACTCCTTCTCAGAAACCATTAAAGATTCTCAATGCTGCTCTTCTTTTTAAAGAAAACACAGTCCATAAAACTCTTTCATAAACCTAGAAAATGCATACAAGATTTGCTGTACGAAGGCTGTTCGTTTCAGTTATTTGGAAAACCCTGAAATCCATAAAGGTTCTTTGTTACAAATAAGTTGGAAGAAAGGAACCTTGGAAGAGCACAACAACTGCTGCTTCCACTCCTGCAAAATAAATTGTTTTAGTGGTTTTAGTGAATAACTAAAACCATTTCTACTTATACAACTAAAAAACAAATGTTTATTTTGCTATTTCAGATGGTTCTTTGCAAACCAAACAGTGCCAGGATGAAGCAGACAGAGGACAGAGGTGGTAAGTAACAAAGTACAATCATTTTTTTTAGGTATTTTTACTTTTACTTACTGCATTTCAAAAGAAAAATCTGTACTTTTTACTCACTACATTTTCAAAACAAGCTCTTTAGCGTTTATAAATCAGAGTCAGACACCTAATGGAGCGCAAATCGGAATCAAGGTTTACACTTGAGGAATTGCAATTGGCATGAAGGTGCCAAAATGTGTTCAGCATAGTGCATTCCTAAAAAATACTCCCAAAAAAAACCTAATACACTTGTTTTATTAATCAGACACTAGAGGTTTATCCATGGCCCTGGAACAGAAATTCTATTTCTGTACTAAATATAAGAGCAATATTAAAATCAATAGAATATTTCTAAAAGTTTTGCCTCAGCATTTTAAATTACGTATTGAAGTTTAAAAGAAGAACAGGTGTAAAAAATCGGTGAAGTTGCAGTATGGGTTAAATATCATGATTTACTGCATTACTAAATATTACCATGTCTAGTTATGAGATATTTATATCCTCGTAAGACCTGATCATTCATTTTTGTCCTCTGTGGGGGACACCAGTTCACAGAGAATATTTCAATAACCATATAATCTACAGAGCTAAAAGTTAATGCGCCATCTAGAGGACATCTTGGCCTTTACACTGATATATCATTTGCGGGGGTGTGTCATTTGCAACCGGAGATCTGCTTTTTCAAAATGACTGCAATCTCAGCAACCACGTTATACGTTATACGTTTTAAGTAAAATGTTCAATAATATGTATTAATGATTTTTCTAAAGCCTATAATTTAAATGTTTTACGTAGAAAACAGTTTTAGCCCATTTTCAAAGCAGTTTTTACTGATTTGTACTTATGTTTAACCACTTAAAAGTGTACTTTTTTAATGTCTTCTGTAGTGGACATTAGGACTTACTTTTTAATCTGATGCAGAAGGGAAACACAAAATACACAAAGAAAATTACTATACCATGTCACAAAAAGTTTTTGAAAAAAAAAATCCTGATGACATGTTTTTTAATCTCATAGACTTATTTTATTTTAAAATTAAAATTATCAAACTTTAGTTTTCCTGGGTCTCAGGAGGATATAAAAACAGCATTGATTTATATAGAAATTCAAAGTATTTTGTATGTTTTGGTTCCTTGGTGTCATGGACCTGTACCTCTTACCCTCAATAAGATAAGATAAGATAAGATAAGATAAGATAGCCTTTTATTATCCCACAGGGGGAAATTTGTAGTATTACAGCAGCTTCCAAGAATACAAAAATTTAAAAAATACAGTGTTTGCACGTATGTACACATATTAGAAAGTAAGAATATCTACAAAAGGTTACAAAAAAAAACAGGTTACAAAAATAAACAGTAATTATGAAGTTAAGTTAATAAAATAAAAGACTGTTTCAAAAACCTAAAAGTTCCTAAAAGAAATACATTAACTTTTTTACTTGAAGTACGTTTAGGAGCTTGTACATTTATACTTCTACTTGAGTAACAAATAAACTTTAACAAGATTAGTAGTACTTTTACTTAAGTAAAAAAGTTCCCAATGCTGAGCTTCCCTGATTCAAATCCCATCCGACGAACAAACTTGAACCTTTACGAGTTCCCCAAGAAGGTCATTTTACTCAACAAGAGAAGACACCAGCCAAAACTTGTGATCTACGCCAAACTGCAAGATGCTTTCTGCAGGACTTCCTCTCATACGGTTTTCTGTTTGCACTGCCGACACCGGAGACGCTGCTGATATTTTGAAGGGAGTCGAATATTGTGATGTATCGTATAACAGGATATCAGCAAATACTCAGATCCCAGGGGTCAGTTAGGACGAGGATCGATAAAGCGAGGTGTCCTTACGCGCTCTCCTAGGAACCTTTCAGGAATGATGTACGTCCGAGCAGATCTGCACCGCTTCAGGGCTCAATAACAACGACATAATAATAATCCCTAAACCGATTCAGAAGAACAGAAGCTTCACATCAATACCAAACATTCACCATCACCTTTCAGAGACACAAATCAGCAAACGCTGATCTGCAATGCACGTTAGGAATCGAGCAAAGTCTCCACCATGAACCCAACGAAAGCATAAGACAATGAAAGAACCATCGGCGAGGCACGGTACGCCAAGTCCTCCAGCTGCACCCGCGATCCCTTTCACAAGCCCGACGCCTCCTGCCAGCGGAAGACAGCGCTTATTATTTGCTCTGCCAAGCCGTGGCACTCGTTGATATTCAGGACGGCGCCAAAGCGCCTCGGACGGTCTTCTCCGGCTCGCCGTCTCTGAATGAACCCACTTTTTCGTTCAGCTTCAGAGCGACAGCAGGTAGCAGTCAATCCACCACTCCGATGATCATTAAGCCCCTCCACACACTCGTACGCTCGTGGTGTGTACTGAGTCACGCTGAGGCAGGTGTTCGCCTCGAGCTCGCCTTGGCATTTAGTTCGGCATGAAATTGGGAGGTAATGTTCACGACAAGGTGAGAAGAGCGACTGGTGCCAGTCTGGAGATCATGCAGCAACGGTTAATGACTAATAATGAGGAAAACCTTGATTTATCGATCGGAATGGTCTTATTACGACTATAAATGCTACAGAACAGAAACCATAGACAGTGCTGGTACATGATGAAAAGATTATTTATTAAAACTAATCGCACCCACCCAGAAACCTTAATGCGATACCTCTATGAGACTCCAAAAATATTAGACTGTTGGATGGAGTCTTTTGCCTAAACGTTTTACTCTGCTCTCTACAACATACATTGATTATTGGCACAAAAACTCAAGAGGGAGAAACTGTCCCAAAAACTAAAACACAGCAGGACTCAAGCCAAGCCAAGAACCAAAAAATCTAGGAGTGAATTTTGACCCTGATTTTAATTTCAAGGCTCGGGTGCAGAGTGTCACAAAAACAGTGATTTATTTTTACATTTGAAGCGATGCATCGCGATGCAAATATGTCAGAGCTATAACATGCCTGCCCTCTTTATGGAGATCTACTAATGCAGTGGCATTCTTTGAACACCAGAGGGTGCAATCATGCGTCATATACGCCGTATTTTCCACCATATCTTCTCCAATGGAAACTGAAGTGATGTGAGATGTTTAAAGATATTTGTACAGCGCTTTTCACACACACAACTGATTCAAAAAGGTGTTTGACAAACTGATCATGATAACAGGGTCTCATTTAGAATTTATGATAGCACTATGATCCGATTTATTATTTTTTAATAGATTTAAGTGTAAAAATTAAAAATCTCCCATAGCAATGCATGGACAGAATGTTCAGATTCATGTCATTTCAACTGAAATCGATGATGTCCACACATGACCAAAAGTATTAGGACACACCCCCACACATGGCCAAATGTATTGGATCACAAACCCACAATCTTTCTACTCGCCACATTTCAAGCACTGTTGTAGTTTCTTCAGGAAATGCAGATCTAGTTTTATTTCGTATTGTGTTTTCATTTCTTCTTTTGATTCCACAATAAACAAATAATAAATCCGTTGTTTGTTTGATTTTTGTAACTTATTGTTATCATCCGTTACTCATCTTTCTCATCATACTCCTCCTACTGCAGCATGAATTTCAATTTGATTTGTTTGAAAGGTGATATATAAATAAAGCCTGATTGATTCTAGTTATTTCTTAGTTCTATCTGAAGCATCTTTGTGATAACATGCTTACCAAACTGTCCTTGTTTTGGTACCCGGTGTCACGAAAGGTCTGCTTGGCATGGAGGAGCTCTGAATCTCAAAAATTATGGAAGCCTCTGGTGAAGCAGACAGAAGCAAAATCATGACCTTACAGTGAGAGCTTTCAGAGGGAATCCCAAACCCTGGAATTCGGTTTGGAACCTGGTTATTTCAAGACTCCTTTGCAGCTCAGTTGCAACTCAGACGTGCAGTCTGAACAAACCTCAGCTTGACAGAGACGGGATACCAACCGAGGAGGCTCAATATTTGGAACCAAGTTGAGTCTCATCAGCGTTGGGTTCGAAACCTGGCGATTGGCGTTCTGATGCTCTGTGTTCATCTACATCTACACCAGGGTTTCCATCACCCTTTGAGTTAATGAGTTCCTCATGTCCAAGTCCACTTTAATCTAAGAAAATAAACACTGTGACCTACACATTCCAAAAGCTGGTCCCTAAAAGACCATGTGAATGGTTCAGGTTTTGAACCACAATGAATTCACATCCCTAGTTGCATTCACCGAGCTAACAATGAAAGGTGCAGAAACCAAAACCATAAACGTAAGTGTTGGAGGTGGTCAGGAGTTCTGCTGGAAGCCCCACCTGAGACGATTAGTACCATTACAAAGATGAAAGAGAACAAATGATGCAGGCGGGTGTTTTTTGTTCTGCGAGCTCAGACATTTGGAAAAAGAATAAGCTGGAGGGGTAACAGGTTGAATTTGGGTAGTAATGGAATATGTGTGTTTAGTCAAATGGCATCATTCCCTATACAGTCAGGAGAAGAATGGTGTTTGATTGCTTTACTGCTTTAAAGTACAACATTCTCAAAGCCAGTCTCTGTTTACTACACTGCTGTGTTCAGATGAACCCACTTTAAAATGAACTTCACTGGGATTTCGGAAACCAGCCACCTGTCTAACAAAAATAATGGAGGAACCACACTTACATGTTCACCAAGCTTTTTGGTACACCAAGAATCGATGTTTAATAGCTGAACATTCCAGCTTCGTAAGGAAACTTCATAAATCAAGATGGAAACCTAAATGAAACCACGGACCAAAAACTCATTTTGATACTTCTCCTCTGGTTTTTCTGACAGCCTGAATTCTCTGACTTTTTGATTTCACTAACAAAACTTCCGACTTTCTTCAGTAATGGTTAAAAGATCAGCTTTGCAGCTTTCTGGACTGTTTGGTCATTACTGAGTAAAGAAAAGCCCTAAGAAAAGCCCTAAGACTCTTCACTCTGTATCAAGAATGCATCATCACCAACCTATTTTTATCATCTAAGCCACCCAAGCAGGTCAGGTCCCATTTTGAGTCTTGGTTATCCTGAGGTTTCCTCCTTGTAACATTTAGGGATTTTCCATGCCACTGTTGCCCTAGACTTGCTCAGTTTGGGATTGGATTTAGATATCAGAAGAAAATCTAAAATTATAATGCTGATTTGAGACAATGCTCCATTTTAAAAGGCGCTATAGAAATAAATCTGACTTGACTTGACTCTTTTCTATCGCCGGAATGCAAAATTTCAATCTATCCACATGCATTGGCTGTTGAGGTCATGACTTCCTTCTTCCCTGGTCCTTTACCTGACATGTAACCCCAGATCACAAATGATTGAGGAAATTTGATCGTTTTCTTGCATCGTCTCCTTGGTCAAAGCAGACTGGTGATCCATGGCTGACTATTGCTTTCATCCAAAGTCA
The DNA here is from genome assembly GCA_025084515.1 of Ancistrus triradiatus. Taxonomy (NCBI): domain Eukaryota; kingdom Metazoa; phylum Chordata; class Actinopteri; order Siluriformes; family Loricariidae; genus Ancistrus; species Ancistrus triradiatus. Next base: position 15,501 of record JAJAGP010001076.1, on the reverse strand, counting down.
AACATCAAAACTGATGTATTTCTATTTATTTCAATTTATTCTATTTATTTATTCCTCTTTTACAGTTTTCTATTATATTATCCAGGCCCAAGGAAAATCCCTAAATGTTATAAGGAAGAAACTTTGTTGGGGCCAAGACTTAAAAAAAAACCTGACCTAGATGATATATGTGAGAGTTAAACTGTTACCTAATGAATTAATATGTTTATAGTAATAGTTTAAATAAACCGAACTCAAATCTAAACCTCAAAAGAGAAAATATAATATATGAAATATATATAAAATATAACCTCAACCTTGTTTTCTTCTGTTTAGATGGTTTTCGTTTGGCTTTCCAACTTTTTTTTAGCCTATTTCTTACAGTTCTGTTCCAACAACTGAGTCCTGTTCCTGCCCATTTTGTCCTTTTAGAACCTTTCCATTTTTTATATTTGCACCACATCTTTGGCCACACTGTGCTGGATTTCCTTCTTGGACAAAGTTTTATAATTATTTCCATCATTTCAGTTGAGAGCTCTCTCTTGTTGTGGTCATGTTTTCCTCCAATTTAACCGAGTCTAACAACTTGTTATGGTCTGTAAGAATTTTTAGTTGTGTATGTTTGTTTTAGAAATGCAAACTGCTTATTAGATCTGGGGTCTGAGGCCTCTTAGCCACTTCGGAGGCCTCGAAATTTTTTAAACATTTCACCTCCTTTAAAAATTGGATCCGAGAGTGCTGCCTACGTCAAAACTCAGCAGCGATAATGTGAGAAAAGTAAAAATGTCATTCAATTATATTAGACCCTTTTCAAAAGGTGAAAGCACAAACACATACCATCATCACACAATCATGTTTATAGTTGGTACACACCGAGGCCTGAGGGTTCGAGACGACAGGAGCGTTCTGTTCGAACCGTCAGCCGTGGTGGCCCATAAATAAATAAAGCCGATCCAAAACCAAACAGATCGATGGGCAGCCTGACGCAGGTGTTCACCACGATCGCGCTTGGCCACTTGTTTTGGGAAGCATCCATCATAATCACTCAATTACAGAGCCTTCAAAGTCAAACGTGACACCGGAGCCCAAAAGTGCCAGAGCGCCTCCCACCGGTCAGAGCGTGCAACGGTGCGAACTGAACTCTTTCTCAGCGCTGAGCTCTGCAATCTGCGCCCCGTTCCGCGTGCATGCACTCTCTCTCTCTCTCTCTCTCTCTCTCTCTCTCTCTCTCTCTCTCTTTACAGATGCATAAACATCGCGTGCGCAGTGCAGCCTGACACGCGCGCAGCCAGCATGCATTAAATGCATTAAGTCCCAACAAGCGATCCTGTCACGCGTGGGCTCTCGGGTTACAGACGTCGATACAAACGAGTTTGCATTGGTTTTAAGAGAGAGAGAGAGAGAGAGAGAGAGAGAGAGAGAGAGAGAGAGAGAGAGAGAGAGAGAGTCGATGATGCGAGTGCAATCCGAGCTTCTCGGACGCCCGTTTTCCACGCACGCGTGGAGAAGTTTGTGCGCCGGTGCGTGCGGTACGTGGACGGAAAACAGATGCGCTCTCTGCGGCTCTAACGTGCGCGCGTCACGCACCTGATTAAAGCCTAATGAAAAAGGAAAGAGGAAAGAGGGAAAAGGGCAAAGTGCGCGTACAAGTACCACGCACACACGCACGCACTGTATCCGCGCACTCACCTGATTGTGCTCCACTCCGCGGTTAGCTCCAGGACGGTGCGTTTTTGTTTAATGCATCCGTGCCAAAGTTGCGCGGGCAGATCCGTGCGCCAGGGTCATGCTGGAGAAACGAAGAGGAAGAGGAGGAGGAGGAAGGTTAAGAAGCGACTCTGCAGCGACTCCGATCATGCTCGGGTGGAAGGAAAGCAGGGAGGAAAAACGAGCGCGCGGTGCAAATATCCGAGAGAAAAGAGCGCGCGCTGCTGAGGAGGAGAAGGTCGGTGCAGAGCGAACAGGACGAACTAACGGGAGGATGGAGGATCCGGAGGATGGAGAGCAGAGGAGAGGAGGGAGAGGGAGAGAGGGGAGGGACGAGAGAGAGAGAGAGAGAGAGAGAGAGAGAGAGAGAGAGAGAGAGAGAGAGAGAGGAGGCAAGAACAATTACGTCACAACACTCGGGACTTGGGTCATTCCCCGATTGACTTGGAAAATGCATTAACAAGTAAATGCACCTGTACTGTTATCATACACACATTGACCAACGACAACTCACCAGGAAAGAATCAAATGAATCTTTATATGTGTAAATGTGATGGTGATATATGTAAGTGATTACAATATCAGTTTTTTAAACGAGGCTCTAGTTACCCTGTCAGGCCGCCTCTAGCCTGGGTACAAGATAAGATACGGTTGGATGGTTCAGCATGGTATCCTGTGCCACATTTACCCACAGATGTTGCATCCGGCACACTCATAGATGGTCCCATAAATGTTCGATTGGTGATAAATCTGGCAACCAGGCAGTAAAGGAAGCGCTCCATTCTGGCAGAGACGTTCCTGTTAAACCCTTGCTGTTTGCTAAACCTAATATCATATCTGTAGAAAGTATTTTTCATTTTTATCATTGACGTTTTTTTTATTATTTATATTTTCAATATATAGCCTAATAATAAGATTTTTTAAGTTTTACTCGGCGAACTGAAAACATTTGGCTTCTTACAACAGAATTTCTACCTTTAATGTTTAGAATTTATTGTTCTATTAAACTTTCCCATTACTGCACTGTTGAAGTAATGTAAAAACAAATAAATAAATAACTTATAAATGAATAAAGTATTGAAAGTAATGTAGATTATAATTATGATTAGTACACTTTTTATCAGAGGAAATATGCTTTTAGAAAGATTTAGCACATTTGTAGAAATTTTTATTTTTATTGTTATGGAAGGTTTTTTTTGTATTTTTAGTTAAATAATTAGCCATACTTTTTTCAAGCCATACTATTTAGAAATATTTTAGAAGATTTTAGAATATTTTAGAAAATAAATATACACTATTTCAGAAATATATATATATTTTTTTAAACTTGTGAATAAATAGGATTATTTTCTTTTATTTTTTGGAAAATATTTAGGTTAAAATAATCCTGATATTTCCGAAATATTTTGAATATTAGAAAGTCTTTTTCATTTTCATCATTGAGGAGTTTTTTGTATTACATATATAATGTTAATGTGAGGAAACCCACCAACATCCCAGAGCTGAAGCTGTTCTGTATGGAGGAATGGGTTAGTTTTTTTACAGATTAAATCCTTTCAGAAATATTTTAGGACATAAATATGTTTTAGGAATACATTTATTAATTTATACACTTATTGTATAGAATGTATTGTTCTATTAAAACTTCCTTATTGTACTGTTTAAATGACACAAATAAATGAATAAATAAAGTTTTGTAAGTAATCTAGATATACAAAAGTTTTGGCCCCTCCATTGAGGTGCCATGAGCAGATCTTAACAGCATCCACATTTTAAAACAGATATAAAACTGATAATTATTTATATTTGTTCAGCAGAAATATGTCTTATTTAAGCTAAAGAGCTTTTTTAAATTCTGATGTCACTGGAAATGGGCATCGGTATTGGCATGGGTTCCCAATCTTTTTCACTGAACCCTGCTTTATCGTCATCATCACTGTTTAATCAGTAGAACTGATCGTAAGCTCACATCTCCTCAGAGCTAGGACAAACTTGTGTTGCTGTTTGTGATCAATGCAAAGCTTTCCTCAGGTTCTAGAAAGCCAAAATCAGCCCAGTTTAACAGCCTGCACCTTCCTCTGTCATCGATTATGATTCCAGTCCTCATCCTGTCCCTCCATCACCTCCAGTCCAAATCTGATAGCCTTTGTTCTCTCTTTATTCAACTCCAAATTAAAAGCATCCTGTAACCGTGTCCAGTCCTTCAGCAGAGTCTCTGTTATCTTTATTTACAGCGTTCCTGATCTGCTATGGTCTTAATGGAGCCTTATTGACCCTTTTCTTACCCACAAGTCTACTCTGAGACACTGACTCATTCATCGACAGGTTCATAAAACAACGTCCTGCACAGATCGTAACTCCAACACACTCCTTATGAAATTAATTGGAATGTCCACAGTGACACAGGGCTTGCATCAACATCAGCACCCAAACCTCCCAGTCACGTAGAAAATAAATGATGATTTAGGAATATTTGTAGGTCTTTTTATACTTGAAAGAAAAATGATTTGAGGTGTTAATTTTATTTTTATTTCATTTTTATTTTGTAGGATTGTATTATTATTATTATTATTATTATTATTATTACTATTATTATTATTATTATTATTATTAGGTATTAATTAATTATTTTTATTCATTCATATTTTATAAATATTTCAAATGAAGATAAAATTAAAATAATTTTGTAATTAATTATCATTTAAATAAAATTCACATTAAAAGGAATTAAACAAATTAAAAATAATTATACTTTTCCTTTTCATCTGGACTTTCATCAGGATTTTGGAAAGTATTTCTTTAAAAATATTTGTAGATTTTCTTTTTTTATTAATGAGGATTTTTATATTCTTTTGTTAAAATTATAATTATACTTATTTTTATTCAACATAAAATCTTTTTATAAACATTTTGGAAGATCATAAAAAAGAAAATAGAAATTTAAAATAAATAAAATAAAATAAATATTTTTAGGAATGTTTGTAGGGAAATATTTCATTTTATATTTGAGGAGAAAATGGTTTTAGGAATTTTTCTTTTTTAAAAATATTGGTGGTTTTTTTAGTATTTTTGTTAAATCATTTTCCACACTTTTTCAAGAGAAAATCTTTGTAGAAATATTTGGAAGATTTAAAAATGTTTTATACAATAAATCAACTTTTAGGAATATTTGTATGAAATATTTTGTCTTTCTTTGCTTGTGGAAAAAATAAGATATTTATTTTATTTTTGGAAATATTTAGGTTAAATAATCATAATTGATCAGTTTTTGGAAATATTTCGGGATATTTAAAGAAAGTATTTTTCATTTATGTCACTGAGGAGCGATTTTTATATTTTTAATTAATATAGTAATGCTATTGTTTTTAAGAGAAATCATTTTCGAAATATTTTGGAAGTGTTAAGAACATTTCTGAAAATAAATAATGTTTTTGTAGCATCTTTTTTTTTTAATGCTTATGCTTTTTATCCTATACTGCCTCCAGTGGCTGTCTGTGAATTGCAGCTTCCATGAATCACAAATTGTTTTTTTTTTAACTTGTATTTTCTTATTTTAACCCTGTTGTACCCTGGTCCATGCCACGATTTGCTGGGGCGTTGAAGGCAGGCTCTGTCCCGTTACTTTTGGTCCAAAGTCTCAAAGACATAATCAAATGATAATTAAATAAACTCCTGCAGCAGTCTATCGTGAGCACAGCTACACCAGCTTCATTAAAAGTCGATTTCTTCCACTAAAAGGTCGCTCGCCGTCGTCTCCATCACTGAGCACACCAAACACCAGGACGGCGTAATCGTTCTGCAGATGACAGCGTGAGGAAGCCATCACCTGCCTCAGAGTATTACAGCCGGCGTCACACAGGTGACAAAAGGCCTAATCGCTGAGCTTTATGGCAGCAATTAAAGCGGGAGAAAGTGCGGGAGCAGGCTAATGAAAGCTCGTAAATCTGCAACAACAATATCATTAACGGCTCGTTTGATGCAGGATTAAGTTCCTGCTCGGTTCACTTACACAAACCAAATCCTGCTGAATCACCACAGAGCTTAAACTTAAACATCACCAGCAAGCTACAGGTGAACGCTCTCATGGATCATATTAATAACCCCTCACTGTTTCTTATCAAATTTAAAAATGTGAATGGTTTATAAGTGCTTAATGGTATGTTTTCCCCTTATTGTTTCCTCCATTAAAAACTACTCTCAAATTCAATTTGGGTAATTAATTTATTTATTTGCTTATTTATGATTTAATCTATATAATATGTAGAGTCTTATGATAAATGTTATTATTGTGATTATCATCATCACATTATTATTATTATTATTATTATTATTATTATTATTATATTTGTTGTGGTAGATGTACTTTATTTATATTAATTATTTAATTTATTAGTATTTATTTATTTTATTGTATTATTTTATTATTGTTTACTTATATTATGTATTTACTTATTATTATAGCAATAACAATTTTGTATTTTAATTTTCTTATTGTTTATTTTTATTCATAGTAGTAGAAGTACTTTATATATATTTATTCATTCTAATATTATTATTTATTTATTCTAGTTTTTTATTATTATTATTATTATTATTATTATTATTATTTTTATTATTTTTATTAGCAGTAGCAATAGTATTTTATATTTATTTAACCATTCATTCATTTATTTATTTATTTTATTTTAGTTGATTATTATTATTATTATTATTATTATTATTATTATTATTTTCTTAACTTATGTATTTACTTATTATTATGGCAATAATAACTTTGTATTTTTATTTTATTATTGTTTATTTTCTATGATTATTCATAGTAGTAGAAGTACTTTATGTATATTCATTCTAATATTATTATTATTATTATTATTATTATTGTTATTATTATTATAACAACAACAACAACAACAACAATAATAATAATAATAATAATAATAATAATAATAATAATCGTGTCTATGTATTTGTATATTTATTTATCCATTCATTTATTATTGATTAATATTTTTTTATTTTATTAGTATTTAATATTATTCTTGCCACATGGTTCTCCTGTGCTTCTCCTCTATACTGTTATTCTAAAGCTTTTGACGTGAGGAATCAGACTCTTATTGCTTTAAACAAAGTCCGTTACAGGTCAATAAACACCCGGTGCTGCAGTAACACGAGTTCTTTGACTTCGAACCTTTGGCTTGTCTGAGGCTCAATGTTTTTCCTCCAAGCATGTATCGATGGCTCTGTCACCACACCGCCGCTCCATCGGCTCCATCGACTGAGCGCTCAGCTTTATAGGTGAAGCCATAAACAGAGGGGAACAAAGAGATGGATGACCTCACATCAGCAGCTTTTAGCAGGAAGGGTCAACAGCAGTGAGGTGAGCGGGACTGGCGGCTTCTTCATGTGGCGCTGATGCAGGGTGACGGCTCGCTGACTGATGGTGGGCTCCGGACAGCTCTCCAGTACTGATGGATGACCTCGGTAACATCACCGAACACGCTGACGGAGGGGAACGAACTTCACGACTCCATGTTAGGATCTCAAGATCATCAGTTATGGACTCTGTCCAAAATAATCTCTTAATCACCATTCTGTATATGCTATAGAATTCTGTTAGCAATTAAGGGTGCAGCGATACGATACTGTAAATCAGATCAGCACCAATACTTACTTTACTTTACATTACTTTAAATAACAATCATCGACTTTAATGTACAGACTATATGATTGATGTTTTACCCGTGCACTCATGGATGTTTTCAAGCTGATGAAGACAGAACCAGGCTCCTGCCATTGGGTACTACGTTGCATCAGAACACGTTTTTAATAATTTAATGACACAATTTAAATACACAACAGTTCCTGCTGTTCAGGATGAGCTCTAAATCACAGCTCACTCACTCACTCACATTTCCTCACCAGTATTAAAGTTCAATAACATCAGCTCAGCTTCTGTCAACAAGACAGGTTTGGTTTTGGTGAAGAAACCAGTGGTGGAGGAAGTACAGAACTCCTAAAATTAACTAAAACTAGAAGCACTGTGAATGTAAAAATACACTTGCTTTTAAATGGAAAAGTACTGTCATGTAGTATGGTTATAAAGTCACATTATTATTTTTGTTGACAGTTATTAGAATAACAATATCATTATTATTATTATTATTATTATTATTATTATTATTAATTGGGGTTTATTTTTATTTATTTGCTGTTTATTTTTATTTATTATTAATGTATTTCTTGATTGTATTACAATCCAGATCCATAATTTATATTATTTTATATTTTATTTATTAAATGAATTTAGACTATTGGATGCATGCAGAATATTTAATAAGATACATTTCTAAATTGTTTTGATTTTTATAAACAAATGAATAATAATAAAATAGCAGTTAATTTTGAATTTTAAATTATTTTGTATAGTCAATTTATTATGCTATTAAAACTAACATATTGGCAAAATAATAATTTAATAAAAATTATTTAATAATACAAATGTTATTATATTAAATAATTTAAAAATACTTAATAAAATACTTAATAAAAAATTACTATGTGCTAAACATTTCTTATCTTTGTTACATTTTAAATTTGTTATTTACATTTATTCATTCATTAATTAAATAAAAATAGAAAATACATAAAGAAATATAATAATACCAATAAATAATTATTATATAAATAACAATTTATCAGTTCAATTAAGAAATAAATTAATAAATACAACACCTATAAAATTAACAATACATATGAATAACAAAACAATAAATAATGCAAACAAAAACCAGTAAATCAAGAAATACAATAATAACAATATAAAATTATTAAATAAATAAAATCCATAAATACATTCAAGAAATAAATGAATCAATACAACAAAAACAATAGCAAATAATAAATATGAATAACAAAACAATAAGTAATGTAAATACAAATAAAAAGTAAATCAGTAAATAGAATAATAACAATAAATAATTATGAAATAAATAAAAATCCATAAATACAATGAATAAATAAATTAACAAAAACATCAATAATAATAAACAATAAATATGAATAACAAAACAATAAATAAAGCAAATAAAAAATAAACAGTAAATCAAGAAATACAATAATAACAAAATATAATTATTAAATAAATAAAATCCATAAATACAATGAAGAATAAATTGATAAAAACAGGAATAATAACAAACAATAAATATGAATAACAAAAATAAATAACAAATAAAAATGTGTCTGATACAGAGTACTTTACAGCTATTTCATTAGAATGATGCATTTTATATGATAAATTTTATATTTATTTATTTATTTGTTTGTTTATTTATTTATTTAATATTACGTGTTTTTACTTAACAAATGTTTTGTATTGTTGAAGTTTTTTTTTTTTTTGTATACTTTTTTCTGAATTTATTTGAATTTATTATTTGATAAAATATTATTTGATTAGTCAGCATTCATAAAAATTTGGCCAGACTAATGCAGAGAAAACAGAGGCACATGTAGAGATGAGATGCGACCACAGGGGGCTCTGTAGACACTGGTTCTTGAAGCTTATTTGGCTTGTATCCAGCTTCTGGTGAGGTGTGTTCCTGGTCTGGTGTCGTCTTCTTAACTGCCAGTTGTCTGTTTTGCCTGTGTGTCGGAGCTCTGGCTTGCCAGGAGACTTCCAGCTGGTCAGGTTTTGGAGGTGGCACAAGCAGACCAGGGGTACAGGCCTGGTACAGTCTCTCTCTAAATGTAATTATTTGTAATTTCTTCATCCATACTATAATCCTAATCAATCCTAATCCTAATCAATAATGCTAATTCAATCATGCAGATCAAACCCAGAATCATTAGATTTAATAAATCAGGAATTTCAGGATGGAGGAATGACGTTAATGATGCTGCTGTTCCGCTTTAAGGCCGTGTGTGTAGTGAGATTACAACCGATGGCATTTTGCTTGACATTTCATTTCAGCTCTCTCTCTCCTGGCTGTTCTAACTGTATTTCTTCTCTTCATTTCACCAGCCGGCCTCCAGTCTAATCGCCGCCTGCGCTAATGAAGCGCATTTTCTCACATGATGTTCCAATCAGCTCTCGACCGGAGACCGAGTGGGTGTTAATGCTTCAGCAGCGTCAGTTCCCACCAGGTTTGGGATGCGAGAGATGCTTCGTTTGATTAGCTCTGCGTAATGAGACTAACTGGAAGGGCTGTGTTTAGATAGTTATTTATTTAATTTTTTATTCTGGCTTAAGCCTTCTACAGATTGCAAGTGAGAGGCAGAAGAGCTAGAAGTTCAGCGCTGATGCCCAGCCGGCCCACAAAACACCATTGGGACTCAAACCCGGCTCACCACAGTGGTAAGCTAGTGCCATAGATCATAACGCCACCACTGAATTATTTCATTTTTTAATTACTTAAAATCATAAATACAATCAAGAAATAAATTAGTAAAAACAACAACAATAATAAAGAATACAAATTAATAACAAAACAATAAATAATGCAAATAAAAATGAACAGTAAATAAAGAACTATGAATAAAATAAATATAAATAAATAAAATAAAAATAAATAATTATTAAATAAATAACAATTGTAAATACAACCAAGAAATACATTAATAAACACAATAATAATAATAATAATAATAATAATAATAATAATAATACATAATAAACAATAAATATGAATAAGCTAACAATAATATTGCAAATAAAAATAAACAGTAAATCAAGAAATATAATGTTTCATTTTTTTATTTTTAAATAAATATCTATAAATACAATAAAAAAAATACATTTAAAAAACACTACTACTACTACTACTGCTACTACTACTACTACTAATAATAATAATAATAAATATGAATAACAAAGTAATAAATAATGCAGATAAAAATAAAAAGTAAATCACGAAATAAAATAATAACAATAAATAATTATTAAATAAATTGAAATCTATAAATACAATCAAGAAATAAAAGAATAAAAATAGTATAATAAACAATAAATATGAATATTATAACAATAAATATTGCAAATAAAAATAAACAGTAAATCAAGAAATATAATTTTTCATTTTTGCATTTTTAAAGAACAATCCATAAATACAATAAAAATAAAGTTAAAAAACACTACTACTACTACTGCTACTAATAATAAAAAAAATAAAAATAAAATAATAATAATAATAATAATAATAATAAATATGAATAACAAAGCAATAAATAATGCAGATAAAAATAAAGAGTAAATCACGAAATAAAATAATAACAATAAATAATTATTAAATAAATTAAAATCTATAAATACAATCAAGAAATAAATGAATAAAAATAGTATAATAAACAATAATAATAATAATAATAATAATAATAATAATAAAAACAATACATATGAATAACAAAAATAAATAGCAAATAAAAATGTATCTGATACAGAATTCTTTACAGCTAACTCACAAGGTGTTTAATTAGAATGACGTGTTTTGTTTATTGTATTTATTTATTGAATATTTTTATTTCCTTTTGGTTTTAATCTTTTTTTGATTAGGGCCAGCAGGGGTCACTGTTGCAGGCTCTCATAACTCAGACAAAGCCAGTCGTGCCTGAATATGATGGCTGGAGGCACCGCTGGCACCTACAATGGCTTCTGCATTTATTAAGTGGATTGTTATGGTCCTAAAATCTGAGTGCCTGAGCCACGCTCGATGCCGCTGTTAAACGATCGTTACATACGCACAACTGTGACAGTTATTAAAGAGATAAAAGCATGAGACTGGATAGTTAGCCTGCAGTTTGAGTTTGATTTAGTCAGTGAATTAACGGAGTAAAAAGATGGAGAGAAAATGAGAAGATGTTAAAATTAAGGACGGTATAAACTAAAGACGTGAGTGTTCTCTGTTTTTAAATCTATTGTGTTGATTTTAGGAGAAACTGAACTATAGGAGATTCTTCGTAAATCGTACAGCACAATCTAATCCTGGTTTCAGCAGCGTGTGACACTATTATGTTACAGAATCATTATTTATTACCCATATTATTAATAAGATATCCATTTGTCTGAAACGACTTTGCCACCTTTTGCCTAACAACACTACCTGTGATATAATCATTGTTACTCACAACTTCTACTGCTTTATTCAACTAATTGGAAAGTGTGTGAAAAGAAATGTGATCCCAAACCACAATTGTAAGTCTTAAATTCTGTGGAACGTGAACCAGTTTCATTACTGGAAGCATAAAGGCCTTAAAAGAAATGTCCTGTTTGTATGATAACAACATCCACAAAACCGAGGACGTCTCAAGATCAAAGGTGCGAACACCCCAAACAGCTGTGGGGACTTATTGGGAGAGAATGACATTCATTCCACCTTTTCTGGTTTGCATTCACACTACAGAGGTGACAGAAGTACACAAGTACTTTTTTGCATTTTTCTTTCTTTCTTTCTTTCTTTCTGTGATGTTGTGGAACCATGTTAGGATGCATTATAACTTCAAGGAGACTTGAAATAAAAATCTGACTGAAACTGAGAAGCTGCCACTGCAACGACTCTTTCTTTTTCTTTCTCTTTTGCCTTTCTTTCTTTGTTTGTTTCTTTCTTTCACATTCATTGCTTCATTTCTTACTTTCTTTCTTTCACACACATTGCTTTCTTTCTTTCTTTCTTTCTTTCACATTCATTGCTTTATTTATTTATTTATTTATTTCACATTCATTGCTTTCTTTCTTTCTTTCTTTCTTTCACAGTCATTGCTTTCTTTCTTTATTTCTTTCTTTCTTTCTTTCTTTCTTTCACATTCATTGCTTTCTTTCTTTCTTTCTTTCACAGTCATTGCTTTCTTTCTTTCTTTCTTCCTTTCTTTCTTTCACATTCATTGCTTTCTTTATTGCTTTCTTTCTTTCTTTCTTTCCTTCACATTCATTGCTTTCTTTCTTTCTTTCTTTCTTTCACATTCATTTCTTTCTTTCTTTCTTTCACATTCATTGCTTTCTTTCTTTCTTTCTTTATTTATTTCTTTCTTTCCTTCACATTCATTTCTTTCTTTCTTTCTTTAACATTCATTGCTTTCTTTATTTCTTTCTTCCTTTCTTTCTTTCTTTCTTTCTTTCACAATCATTGCTTTCTTTCTTTCTTTCTTTCTTTATTTCTTTCTTTCTTTCACATTCATTTCTTCCTTTCTTTCTTTCACATTCATTGCTTTCTTTATTTCTTTCTTCCTTCCTTTCTTTCTTTCTTTCTTTCTTTCACAATCATTGCTTTCTTTCTTTCTTTCTTTATTTATTTATTTATTTATTTCACATTCATTGCTTTCTTTCTTTCACATTCATTGGTTTCTTTATTCCTTTCTTTCTTTCACATTCATTGCTTTCTTTCTTTCTTTCTTTCTTTCTTTCTTTCCTTCACATTCATTGGTTTCTTTCTTTCTTTCATAATTTCCTTCTTTTTGTCTTTCTTTCTTTCACATTCATTGCTTTCTTTCTTTCTTTCTTTCTTTCTTTCACATTCATTGCTTTCTTTCTTTCTTTCACATTCATTGCTTTCTTTATTTCTTTCTTCCTTTCTTTCTTTCTTTCTTTCTTTCACAATCATTGCTTTCTTTCTTTCTTTCTTTATTTATTTCTTTCACAGTCATTGCTTTTTTTCTTTCTTTCTTTCTTTCTTTCTTTCACATTCATTGCTTTATTTCTTTCTTTCTTTATTTATTTATTTATTTCACATTCATTGGTTTCTTTCTTTCTGTCATAATTTCCTTCTTTTTGTCTTTCTTTCTTTAACATTCATTGCTTTCTTTCTTTCTTTCTTTCTTTCTTTCACATTCATTGCTTTATTTCTTTCTTTCTTTCTTTATTTATTTATTTCACATTCATTGGTTTCTTTCTTTCTTTCATAATTTCCTTCTTTTTGTCTTTCTTTCTTTAACATTCATTGCTTTCTTTCTTTCTTTCTTTCTTTCACAGTCATTGCTTTTTTTTCTTTCTTTCTTTCTTTCTTTCTTCCTTTCTTTCACATTCATTGCTTTCTTTCTTTTCTTACTTTCTTTCACATTCATTGCTTTCTTTCTTTCACATTCATTGCTTTCTTTCTTTTCTTACTTTATTTCACATTCATTGCTTTCTTACTTTCTTGTGTGTTTCTTTCATTCTTTCTTTCTCTCATCAGGAATGCTGGAGTGACATAAGTCATGAGATGGCTGGTGGAAAGACTCAAAATCATGTTGTACCTTTCTTTCCTTTCTTTTCCTTTTTTCTTTTCTTTCTTTTTAGTGTTTATTTTTTGCTTAGTTTCTGTCTTTCTTTATTTCATTTGAGTGTTTCTTTCTTTCTTTTCTTTTTTCTTTCTTTCATTCTATCTTTCTTTCTTAGTTTCTTTCTTTTTATTGTTTTTTTTTTTTTTTGCTTCTGTCTTTCTTTGTTTCTGTCTTTCTTTCTTTCTTTCCTTTGAGCATTTCTACATTCCTGTAAGCCATATGATGGCTGGTGGAAAGACTTAAAATCCTGTTTTACCTCATCTGTTGCAAATAGGCAGAAGTGTCAGAAGCTCCTACACACCTATATTAGTAAGAACCACAATCATCCCCAGTTCCTGCGGTGGGAACACACTCTGTGACAGTTCTACGAACTGTTAGCATGATCCAATCCCTACTGTTAAGTATGATTTAGGATCAGTGACGTTAGGAACTGTGTTAGGCTGCATTATAACTACAAGGAGATTTGAAATTAAAACCTGCCTTAATCTGTGAAGAAGCTGCAACTGGGTCATGGTAGGATTGCCTTAACCATTTAATAAAGGCAGCTAAAGTAAAGATTTCGATCTTTTTCCAGTCGTCTCTTTGTCGCAGACGTTCCAGCGCCGTTACGCTGAGCAGATCGTTTATATTAAAGATGAATCTGGAGCTCTGATTTGTTCTTAGCTCTGTTTGAGCTAAGAGGAGCGCTGTGTACATTTCGGTTTCTTTAGATGATGTGCAGCACGGCTCCCGCTTCATCTGCGTCTAACCATGTGATATTATATGATAGATGTGTTCTGTGTTAGTAATATCCTCCCCGGCTACTGCCTACGTGACTCATCCAGCGCTCCATCACTCAGGTCATGAATAATCTACAGAAATATACCACCGCTCCCAAACGGGGAAATCTAATTCTAAGAAGTGAAACGCCGAGAGTCGCGACACATCAATTATCCCCCCGGAGCGTGTTAGAGCCTCATCACGACAAGAGGACGGGGCTAACTGGGGGCACCCCCCTCCCAGAGTCAGTCTAACAGAAAGTTCCTCCTTAAAGCCGTGTTGAGTAATGGTGAGGTTAGGAGTCTCACTTTTCTCACAGGGAGGCTCCAACATGACAAACTGAACGTAACCGACTGATCAGAAACTTTAAGCTAACAGAAACTAACAGAAACTTCACCTCCATTGATCAGACCCTCAGCAAACGCCATGATTAGAGACTGAGCTTTATATGATGTTCTTAAAAACAAACACCGAGTTACAGAGAACGGAAACATTCTTTCCTTTTCTCTTTTCCTTCTCTGTGTTCTCTGTAGACTTTCTTTCTTTCTGTCTTTCTTTATTTCTTTCTCAGTTTTCTCTTTAGCCTTTCTTCTCTTTTCTTTCTTTTTCTCTTTAGCAGTCAGTTCTTTCTTTCTTTCTTCTTTTCTTTCTTTCTCAGTACTCAGTACCTTTTTTCAGTGTTTCTTTCTTTCCTTTCTTTCTAGTCTTCCTTCCTTCCTCCCTTCCTTCTTCCCTTCCTTCCTCCCTTCCTTCCTTCCTTCCTCCCTTCCTTCCTTCCTTCCTCCCTTCCTCCCTTCCTCCCTTCCTTCC
>JAJAGP010001075.1:182938-233323 GCA_025084515.1 Ancistrus triradiatus | reverse complement strand
TTGGAGCTCTGACTCCTTCATTCTTTAAAGAACTAGATCTTACATAGTCACAAACCCACCTTTCTGCTGAGATATTCCCTCACCAGAGCCGCAGCCACCTCTTCCACGTCTCTCCCCATCATCAACACTAGCAGCTATTAGCTTAGCTACAACGGCTAACACGTTAGCAAATCCAGCAAAGCCGCTCGCTAACTCACAAAACAGCCCGAACTACTTTGTGTCATTGCTCAATTTCAAACATATTCGTCTATTATAACAAACATTAAATTATTTTTTGTAACAGTAAATAAATTATCTCGCTAACGATACGCTAAGCTAAGCTATAGTTTTAAAACCCTGCGTCTGTTCGTATCCATAGTTACATACGCTGGATCGCCATTGCGTCCTATGATTGGCTAGAAAGATATAACGGACGGATGTCCCGTCCAATCATGTGACTTTAGGCGGGACATTGTTGGAACCATGTAAATTGATGGAACAGCACCGCCATCTTGTGTCAAACCCGAGCCTCATCCACTGTATGTGAAAGTTTATGGTGTCCCGAACATTTTTATTAAATTATGAAAGCAGCCGCAGACTCTGTGGACAAGTTTTACCTTCATTCCAAGCTCACGTCGGTTCGGTTTCAACCGAACACATTTAAATCCAGTGTCGCCTGTGATTGTGATATAAATAGTAAACCGTACAGCCATAAACTCACTACAGAGACAGTCAGAAATAAATATAAATAGGTAAAATATAATATAAATATATAAATAGCTGAATTGAATTGTTTGGTCAAAAACGCTAATAAAGATACAGTTTATAAAGCCATTGCTTTGCTTCATTAACACACATTCAATACAGAATTCAGTGAAGTCGAATGTATGGAACGCCAAGACCATGTACAGTTATGGTCCATCTGTGACTCAACCAACATCTGGGGCCTGCTGTTAAGTGAGGAAATAGATCCATAGGCAGCATCTTGTGGTACTTTTGATAGGATGTGCTACTTCTGGTGATGCTCCCATATTCCAGGATGATAAAACCGCTCAAAAGGATCAAGGGTGGTTTGATAAACACCATGATGATTAAGTTCCCTAGCCTCCTTCTTCACCAGTTTTAAGCATACTCGAACCTTTATGGGAAGTACTGGAGCACAGGTTGTGTTCTTGATCCATCCTAAAGTTGTTGTTATTATGATTAATAAGCTTAATTATGTCCAGTGATTCAGTTGCATCAGCTACACCACTTCGTGCAAACCCTCTTACGTAAAAGATTTCCCATACATGCTACTTAAATGATTTTGATTTCAGAGAGTCACCTGGCATAAATTATGTTTTAATTTATTTGAGTGTGTCATGACAGTGTGTTTAAGTCCTCCAAACCTCACTGCAAATTTTCTTAGAAGTAAAAAAATAATAGAAAGGCCACAAGTGTGACAGAGTTGTTGAATTTACCTCATACAGCTATGAGTTTCTTAACACCCATGATACGTTCTGTGAATTTGCACATGATGCGATCTGGACTTTTTCCATACATCCTTTTATATACCGTACTTAACAATGCTATAGGGGATATTGTAGTGTACCAGTATGGACTAAATAGCCAAAATACTGCAGTGTTTCCCATACACTGATTTATTTGATATCAACATTGATCACCACATATTGATTTTTTTTTTTACTATTATAAGATGGGTAAAATCAGAGAACTGAGAAGATGAGAAAAAGAGGCACATAGTGTTGCAATGGCACAGAGTGATAATAAGAAGGTTAATAACCTTATGGAACCGTGGACATGTATGCGAACAGACATTATGCATCGCATACCTGTATATTACATGATCATTTAGGATTCACCTTAATTTTTAAAGACAAATTTGCAAACATTCTTAACTTTATTTCCTCTTTTTGACATTATTTTAAAGTTTTTTTCTTCCTAAATGAGAGAGTCAGACGACATGTTTGAACAGACGACACGTCACAGCTAAGTTTTTATTTGTTTTATTATAAGTTACATATCATAAATACAATTTCCTATCCTAATACTCGCCGTATGCACATCTAAGAGTGTTTATGATGATACGCCTCAACATAAAGACACATGGGCTTATGAAAATGTGAACAAATCATTTAATTTAGAGATTTGAAATCACAGGGAGAGAGAAAAAAAGCATCAGAATTGAGAGCTGAAAAAGAGATGAAAAACACTGCACCTTCTGAAAATAAAGGAGTTCACTCACAAATAAAAGGGACCTGATGGAAGTGTTTATGATTGCTAACATGATCATGGAGCATTTACTGAATCTGTTACTTTGATTTTTCAGAGAAATGTTGGATAACCTCCTTTATTCCTGGATAAGGTAGCATGGTCAAACATGAAAAATAAA
Source organism: Ancistrus triradiatus (assembly GCA_025084515.1). Taxonomy (NCBI): domain Eukaryota; kingdom Metazoa; phylum Chordata; class Actinopteri; order Siluriformes; family Loricariidae; genus Ancistrus; species Ancistrus triradiatus. The sequence goes on along the minus strand of JAJAGP010001075.1, from coordinate 230,952 downwards.
TCATTTAAATTAATTTCTTTCTTTAATCTTTTAAGCTTTAGCTGACGCCTCAGGCTACAACCGTGGGTCTGCTTTGGCATGAATGTAGCCCCCAGCTATGATCTTTGTACTGACCGCGAGTGCAACTTTCGCATGTAAACAACACATTTTTTTTGCACTTCATCAACATGGAGTGGAATCCTCTGGAGGAATGGTGAAATAAACCACACAGGCTGCTTCTTCTTCTCTGTCCTCCTCCTCCTCCTCCTCCTCCGATTTTTGGCCCCTACCATGAGATATGAAACGTCTCACAATGAAAAAATGAGAAAAAGACAGGGAAAGTTCCGGAGGAGGAGGGGCGCGTCAGTAGTCATCAGCTGGAAAGAAGGAGAGAGAGACAGCAAGAGAAAGACAAAGGTCATAAGCATAGTCAGAAGAACAGAGCAGATTTAGTGATGGACGATTCATTCCTTAGGAACGACTCCTTCAAATGAATCACACTCAGACAAACTGAATGGGTGTGGCCTCTGTAACTGGCAACTCTAATAAAGGAGGTGTGGCTTTTGTAATTGAAAATCCTATTAAAGGAGGTGTGGCCTCTGTAATTGGCAATCCTAATAAAGGAGGTGTGGCCTCAGTAATTGGCAATCCTATTAAAGAAGGTGTGGCCACTGTAATTGGCAAGCCTATTAAAAGAGGGTGTGGCCTCTGCAATTGGTAATCCTAATAAAGGAGGTGTGGCCTCTGTAATTGGCAACTCTAATAAAGGAGGTGTGGCTTTTGTAATTGAAAATCTTATTAAAGGAGGTGTGGCCTCTGTAACTGGCAATCCAAATAAAGGAGGTGTGGTTTCTGTAATTGGTAAGCCGCTGTAATTGGCAAGCCTATTAAAAGAGGGTGTGGCCTCTGCAATTGGTAATCCTGATAAAGGAGGTGTGACCTCTGTAATTGGCAATTCTATTAAAGGAGGTGTGGCTTTTGTAATTGGCAACCCTTTGAAGGAGGTGTGGCCCCTGTAATTGGCAATTCTATTAAAGGAGGTGTGGCCTCTGTACTTGAAACTCCTATTAGAGGAGGTGTGGCCTCTGTAATTGGCAATCCTAATAAAGGAGGTGTGGCGTCTGTAATTGGCAATCCTAATAAAGGAGGTGTGGCTTCTGTAATTGGCAATCCTAATAAAGGAGGTGTGGTTTCTGTAATTGGCAATCCTAATAAAGGAGATGTGGCCTCTGTAATTGGCAATCCTAATAAAGGAGGTGTGGCCTCTGTAATTGGCAATCCTAATAAAGGAGGTGTGGCCTCTGTAATTGGCAATCCTAATAAAGGAGGTGTGGTTTCTGTAATTGGAAACTCTGTTAAAGGAGGTGTGGCTTCTGTAATTGACAACTCTACTAAAGGAGATGTGGCCTCTGTAATTGGCAATCCTAATAAAGTCAAAGAGGTGGCTTATGTACCTGTCAGTTTCATAAAAGGAGGTGTGGCCTTTGTACCTATCTCAGTAGCTACCTGGAGGGGCTGTGTCATAATGTACCCAATTCCGTGACTGATTCACTTTAAATGAATTGATTCCCTAAGTGATTCCGGTGACTGCACAATGAAGGGCGTGCAGCCTGCATCGTGTTAGTAGAAGCAGGAGCAGAAAAACAGGCATGCTTTGGTTACATGGACCTGGCTTTGGGGGCGGCGGCTTACATTCGATGGTGAGGATGCACGTGCTGGCGGCGCTGCCACGGCTGTTGACGGCCTTGCACATGTACTCGCCCTCATCCTCGGGGAAGGTCTCGGGCAGGTAGAGGCAGTAGGTGTCTCCGCGTTCGATGTACTGATAGTCCTCGCAGTCCTGCAGCAGCTCGCCCTCGAACCACCATGTCACCTCGGGCTTGGGTTCGCCCGTGATCTTGACCGTGAAGCGCACCGGCTCGGCGTCCACCACCGTCTGGTTCTTCAGCGGCTTTCTGAACCAGGGCGCTCCCGACCGGCCATGCTCGTCCTCATCTTCGTAGGTTGCCGAGCCGTTCACGATGCTGCCCTGTTCGTCTTCTTCATCGTCGTTAGTCTGAGAACAGAAAGCACACAACATGCTGGCTCATGCATGAACCAATGCAGAAAGAGAGTCCAAGTCCAGTCATGTGCTGTCAAAGAAAGCCCTGCATGAGAGGTTTACCTTTGAAAGCGCCGCGTCAATCTCCTGCTGCTCGAACTGCATCCTCTGAAGCTTCTGCTCTTCGATCCTCCGCTTCTCCTCCTCCTCGCGAGCTCTCGCCATCTGCTCGAAGCGGGCGCGCATGTCCACCTTCTGTCTGAACGGGGCGTCCTCCACCTTGACCGACCTCTTCCTGTCCTCGTCTTCATCCTGCGAGACAATCAGGAGATGTGACAAATGCGACCACTGGGTTTGTTCTAGGGAGGCTTGGTAGTAAGAGCCAGCTGCTGGAAAAGGGTTTGAATCCCAGACGAGGTTTGGGGTGTGTTTACCAAATCCTGCCATGACTTCTACGTTAGGCTCCAGAGCCTCCCTAACAACCTTGACCCGAAACAAACCTTTGGAAGGACTAAGATTGAGACCCTGGCAAAATAGGTGTACCCACTTTGACTCCATGAAAACCAACGGTGCCAGGAAATGTAGATAACTGAACTACAGAGACTGGTAGGAAGCCTCCACTCCATAACCAACAGATCTCCTTTCCTAAGGAGGCAATGAAAGCAGATGCAGCATTTCCCAATGCTGAGCATGTGTGGTTCCCAACATCTGCCGGCTTCTGGTACATTTGGTCATCCTAAAGTCTAGGAGGATTCCTGGTGCCGTCTATAGTCCAGTGCCTGGTTGCATTAAACACCTTAAGTATAAACCTAAAGGGAAGATTTTCTCTTACCCAAGGAATTACTTAAGTGTGTTGCAAAAAATCCCTCAGACGCTTCGCTTAACCAAGGGAAAACTGTGGTAGTCTAGCGACTAAGGTACAGGTCAAAACGCTAAATAAGATATTGAACATGATGAGTCTCATTTAATGTGTCAGCATGTTGAAAAAGGTTAAAACGCATCAAAAATATAAGATGCTGAGATCGGCAAATGAGTGCGATGTCAACAATAATGGCCGGCTCATACCTCCACGTGACGCTCTGCTTCCCTCTCTTTGATCTCCTCGTCGATAGCTTTCCTCCTGGCTCTCTCCTCCTCGATCTTCCTCTGGATCTCCTCGTCGGTAAGCTGCTTGATCTTCTCGAACTTCACCTTCAGGTTCTTGGCCTGGATGGAGCCGGTCCTCTTCAGCTTGGTCAGCTCCTCGTACTCGGTGCTCACCATCTCCGACAGCTCGTTCACCTCCTCCTGAGACACAGCACAGAAAGGGAAGCACCAGATCATACAGGCATTCCTGGCGATACCTGCCTCCTGGCTGGGTCGGGCATCAGATGCAGACACAATTGGCTGTGTCTCAGCTTCTATCCTGTCTTTACATGTCCAGACTTTGGATTTGAATCTTACACCCACACGCTGTATGGTACTTACCTCGCCCATTTCTTGCCGCAGCTGTTCAAACTCCTTCTTCTCCATCTCCATCTTCTTGCGCCGTTCCTCCTCCTTCCTCTTCCGCTCCTCCTCTTCTTTCATCTTCATCATCTCCTCGAAATTGATCTCCAGTTTCCCAGGATGCATCGCGTCCTGCGACTCCGATCTCATCAGGGAGACGTCGTCCTCATCCGGCGCCTGTGAACATGGGTTGGGGTTTTCATGACTGAAAATGAAAAAAGCTTGGGGAAAAAAAACCTATTTACCACAAATGGCTGATTGTTTAGCTGAAAAGCAGATGTCGATAAGGATAACCTGACGATGAACGTATGCACTATAAGACCAAAAGTTTGTGGACACCCTAACATTAAATGTAAAACCATTTACCATGAAACCATGACCATTTCTTTATAGAGTGTTTTAGGAGGGCACATCAGAGAGGTAGTGAGCTGACTTAATGTTGATGGAAAACTATGAACTGGTCTATGCATAATTCATGCCTGTATGATTTATATTATAACAGTGGTGCTTGAAAGTTTGTGAACCCTTTCTATATGTCTGCATAAATATGTCCTAAAACATCAGATTTTCACACCTAAAAGTAGATAAAGAGAACCCAGTTAAACAAATGAGACCAAAATATTACACTTAGCAATTTATTTATTGAGGAAAATTATCCAATTTTACATATTAGTGAGTGGCAAAAGTATGTTTCATTAACTGGTGTGCCCCCTTGTGATCATTAACTGTAACTAAACGTTTTTCAGCTTGGAGGAATCTGAGTACTTCATACAGAACAGGTCAGGACTTTGGCTTGGCCATTCCAGAACATGAACTTTATTCTTCTGTAACCATTCTTTGGTGGAACGGCTTGTGTGCTTAGGGTCATTGTCTTGCTGCATGACCCACCTTCTCTTGGGATTCAGTTCATGGACAGATGTCCTGACATTTTCCTTTAGTACTTGATATAATTCAGAATTCATTGTTCCATCAATGATAGCAAGTCATCCTAGCCCAGATGCAGCAAAACAGGCCAAGACCATGATACTACCACCACCATGAGTGATCTTTGTTGGTCAACTGAGTGACAGTGGCCTTGAAATTCCTCAGTTTGTACAAAATCAACGACTCTGCTCCTGAGGTTCTCGGAAATCTCCTTAGTTCGTGCCATGATACGCTTCCATCTGTTATGAAGAGCAGACTTTGATAGATCCCTGTTCTTTAAATGAAACAGAGCGTCCACTCATACCTGATTGATCATCCCTTTGATTGAAACACCTGACTCTAATTTTATCAAATTAACTGCTAATCCTAGAGGTTCACATACTTTTACCACTCACAGATATATAACATTGGATCATTTTTCTCAATAAAGAATTGAACAAGTAAAACATTTTGGTCTCATTTGTTTATATGGGTTCTCTTTATCTACTGTGTGAAAATCTGGTGATGTTTTTGCTCATGTTTATGCAGAAATATAAAAAATTCTAAATGTTTCTCAAATTTTCAAGCACCACTGTATTAGATCAGTAATTAGAAAAATGTCTACACACTTTTGGCCATGTATAGTATTAATAATATATCCCTTATACCTTTGATAGTTTAACTTTTTTTAAATGTCTTACTTCTCCTGTTCCAAATGCAGCTTTATTGTCCTGATCCTGGGACGGGATCTTGGGAGACACAATTCAAAGAAGCAGAACAGAAAAGCGTTGCAAAAAAGCACTGTACCATATGAGCACACTTTCAACTTTACTCTTCAGGTTCTCGATTAAAAAAAGGTCAGTTCAATGAGGAAACGTCCTACACGTTAACCCTTATGTTCTGTTCAGGGCAAAATGACTCCTAATCCTAATTTACATTTAGATCTCCAATAACCTGAGATAAAGCTAAAGAATTGCATAGCTTATAATTTGATGCTCTGGACGATCTAAACTAGAAGCAAACATAGGGTAAACCAGGTTGTACCGGGTGTTAGGTGGAAATAAGGACGTGTGCTCAGATGATAATGTTATCAAGCCAAGCAGAGAATTATAACACAGCACACTTACAGCATTCAGGTTATGGTTATAAAGACACTGAACACTTACTGAGATATTAGATACTTGGCGATGTTTTAATAGAATCAGAAAAGTTACACCAGTCATGCCTGTAGCTTCACTACAGCCTAGCTAAACATTTTCAAACATTTTCCAACCTTGTACAATGAACGAGCATTTAAATTTAAAAACCACTGTCATGCTAACTCCAGATTACTGCATCATTTCAGCCCTGTAGACATGAGCTCCAATGGTAATAAAATACACCTGATCTAGTGTCAGTATGATGTAGCCGGTAGCTACATCATCCTACATGACTATCTTCTGACCCTTTTCGCCTTCCACAGCCAGCTGTTTAATTACAGTCGGCTGTGCTTCCCCTAGTTAACCCTCCTTGTGTTTCACTGGCTAATCAGGTCTCGTTGTCACATGTATGCTGTTGGTTTGTTCCTGTTCCTGTTCTTGTTTCTTTTCCTGGCCCTGTTCCTGTTCTTTTTCCTGTTTCTTTTCTTGTTCTTGTTTATGTTCATGTTCATGTTCCTCTTCCCGGTCCTGTTTCTGTTACTGTTCCTGTTCATTTTCCTGTTCCTGGTCCTGTTTTTCTTTCTGTTTCTGTTCTTATTCTTGTCCCTATCCTTGTCCTTGTTCCTGCCCCAGTTCCTGTTCTTGTTTCTGTTCCTGTTCCCGTTCCTGTTGTTGTGCCTGTCCTTGGTCATTTTTCTGTTCCTGTTATTTTTCTTATTCCTGTTCCTGTTCCGATCCTGTTCCTGTTCTTGTTCTTGTTACTGTTTCTGTTACTGTTCCTGTTCATTTTCCTGTTCCTGGTCCTGTTTTTGTTTCTGTTCCTGTTCTTATTCTTGTCCCTACCCTTGTCCTTGTTCCTGCCCCAGTTCCTGGTCCTGTTCTTGTTTTTGTTCCTGTTCCCGTTCCCGTTTCTGTTCCTGTTCCCGTTCCTGTTGTTGTGCCTGTCCTTGGTCATTTTTCTGTTCCTGTTATTTTTCTTGTTCCTGTTCCTGCCCTAGTCCCTGTTCCTGTTCTGATCCTGTTCCTGTTCTTGTTCCCATCCCTGTTCTTGGTCCTCTTCCTGTTTCTGTTCTTGTTCCTGTTCCTGTTCTTGTTCATGGTCCTGTTCCTGGTGCTGTTTCTGTTTATTTTCCTGTTATTGTCCCTGTCCCTGGTCCCTTTCTTGTTCCTGTCCCTGTTCCTGGTCCTGTTTCTGTTCCTGTCCCTGTTCCCGATCCTGTTTCTGTTCCTCTTTCAGATCCCGTCCCTGTTCCCAGTCCTGTTCTTGTTCCTGTTACTGGTCCTGTTCTTGTTCTAGTTCATGTCCCTGTTCCTGGTCTTGTTCCTGTTACATGTATTTAACCCTGTATGGTGTTATGTACCCTGCTTTTAGTTTCCTGTACTGTGTGTTAGGTGTTCCTGTGTTAGTGTGTACCGCTGTGTAGTATTGTGTTTGTTTTCATAGTTCTAGTCTAGTGCTAGTTCATGCGTCCCTGTTTTGTCAGCTTGCTCTGTATCTCTGTGTATTCTAGCAGCGTGTCTTATTATTGTTAGCCTAGCCTATTAGCCTTTGTCTGTTTTCACTTTGTACTAGTCTAGCCTCTTAGCCTCTGTCTGTTTGTGTTAGCCTAGCCCCTTGGTGTCCATCTGTTAACACTCAGTCTGTATCTTGTCTCTGTATCCCTTTTTGTCCTTCACCCGCCTAATAAAGCACCAACGCTTGCACTCACATCTGTCTCCATCTTCATCCTTTCCTGCATGCATGGCTGGATATTAAAATCAAGTGCGAGAGATGCTAATTACATTATGCTTTCAACGTGAGAGATGTAACACAACAACCAGCCTAACTCAATAACACAACACTAACGTGACCAAACAGTGAAATGTCACTCCTTAAACATTAGATACATTCACTATATGAACAAAAGTTTGTGAACACCCAAAAATCACATCCAAAACAAATGTATTAGTATGAGGTTTGCCTCCCAACTTTGCTGCTACAGCAGCCTTTGTTCTTCTAAGAGGGCTCTCCGCTAGATTTTGGATTTCCAGAGTATTTTCATTGCATCTGAGGTAGTTGACGCCAGGGTTCTGTACAAACAAAGTTACCAAATAATTCTGTATGGACTTTGTTTAAGGAATTTCTTCTTTAAGGAAGAACCCATTCTACTGAAACTGTTTATCTATGGAAAATCCATAAATGTACACTTTGTAATTTGAACATGGTACAAGTGAGAGTTGCTGATTTAGCGGAGCTCACTAACTAGAAGGGGTGTCCACAAACTTCTGGCCATATGCTGTCCCTGTTCCTGTTCCCTGGCCTTTTCCTCTTTCTGTTCCTGTTCCTGTTCCTGTCCTTGGTCTGTTTTCTGGTCATGTTCTTGTTCTTGTTCCTGTTCCTGTTCCTATTCCTGTTCTTGTTATGTATCTTACAAACGTCTGTACTGACTGACATGTACTGACTATCAGGTATTAAATAACAGGATGCACTTACACTATCGGTAAAACAGAACCACATTAGAGAATCTAGATTAGCACAAAGCGAGCAGACTCATGCACCCAGACCCCACGTTCCTTTTTCTCGGCTCACCATGTTCTTGCGAGCCTCTGCGAACAGCCTCTTCTCCTCCTCCAGGCGGCGCTTGGCCTCTTCCTCCTTCCTCTTCTGCTCCTCCTCGCGTCTCTGCCTCTCCAGCTCCTCGAAGCTGATGGACAGTTTCCCCGGTGTGTCGCCGGCGTCGGCACTCATGGCAGCAAGCAGGACATCATCGTCGTCGTCTAAAATCTGTATGAAGAGTGATATGGCTTAAGATATACAGGTACGCCCTGTTTAACATCCGCATTACTTTCTGAGAAACCGGCCGTGGACGTTCCTCCTTGTGACCTTTAGGGATTTTTACTTGCCATTCTCACCTTGAACTTGAATGACATGAGGAGGAACTTTATGACTTGATTCTAAGCGAAATTTGCTTACATTCACTTTAGCGTCACACAGCGTTCCTACTGCAAATGAAAACCAAAAAGGTCCTGGAATGAATGTAGTTCTCAGGGCAGCTCCGGGGGAACTCCCTAGAGCTGTATGTCCTGCCTCTTAATAGGACATAAGAGTCTCAAAACTTTAATGCAACACATCGCAAAGCCTTAAGCTCTATAGCTTAGCTTAGCCTGCTGTGCAGTTAGGAGACGGTTTCTGTTTTATAAGCGATAGCTGATCTAACCATGCTCTTCCTGGCCTCGGCGAAGGCCTTCCTCTCCTCCAGGATGCGTCTCTTCCGTTCCTCCTCCACCCGTTTGTGTTCGTCCTCCAGTCTCTGTCGTTCCAGTTCCTCGAAGCTGAGCCTCAGTTTTCCAGGCCGGATCTCCTCCTTCTCGCCCTGAGCAGCGCCGCCGTCCTCATCGTCCTCGACCTGAAAAACCATAACGACATTAAACCATTACACCGTGCACTGCGTTTAAGCCATGGTTCTGTTTTTCTTGTTCCCGTTTCCCCCACTTTCTCCCTACACAGTTACAGGTACACTGAAAGTAACTGCTTGAAAGTTTAGAGTTTTCTAGATTTCTGCATAAATTTCAGTAAGCATTTGATTCTGTTCCTCTGTACAGAACAGCTTCAGCTCTGGGATATTGGTTTGTTTCCTCACATGATCTGCTCACTTCAGGTCCTCCCACAGCATTTGTATTTTATTAAGGTCTGGACTTTGAGTTGGCCGCTCCAAAACATTCACTTTATTCTTCTTTAATCGTTCTTTGGTAGAACGACTTCTGTACTTTGGGTCATTCTCTTACTGCATGATCCATTGTGTTCTGAGATTTTCCTGCTATAATTCCGAATTTAAGCCGTCCTGGCCCAGATGCAGCAAAACAGCAAACCATGATACTACCACCACCATGTGACTGTGTGATTATTATTCCTATGTACCATGCCCTGTTTGGCCTCCTCAAAAGCTTTCTTCTCCTCCTGTAGTCTCCTCTTGGCCTCCTCCTCGGCCTGCCTCCTCTGCTGCTCCTGTCTCTCCTTCTCCTGCTCCTCAAACGTCAGGCGCAGCTTACCTGGAGCCACTCGTTCTTTGTCTTTGCTCTCAGTTTCCTCGTCCTGCAGAACCAAAATGAATCATCAGGTCAGCTAAAGGCCTCTTCACACCGAGTATGACTTTTTTCATGAATAAAATGGATCCGATTTTTAACGTAGTGGGACCTTCACACCAAGTGCGGTACGTTTATTTGTCTGAATACTCTGAAACTCCGACAAAGACAGTGAAGATGAGTGCAGGAAGCTCTAGTTTGTGTTTCTGTGAGCATGAACAGATCAGAATGCACTTGGATAAATAATCAGATGTTTCCATCCAGTCCCTGTGAGCTTTATCACCATCATTCTCCAGCCTTTCAGCTCTATTCCACCAGAGCTTTTCTTTAATATCCATGTTTTTAGAGGCAGCCTGTTGCTCGTCCTATAAGCTCCTGATGAGCTGTTCTGCCCGGCGACCGAGCTCTGATTGGTCAGCCTGATTTTAAAGCAGAAATTAGAACAGGCTCCGATTAAACATTTTACGCAGTGTCGTGTGAAGGACGTGTTTTTCACAACTTGACATGCGGTTTTTTTCGTCAGTAAAATTCGGACTCGGTGTGAAAAGGCTTTTAGAGTAGCGTGACAAAGTGGCAACTTAAACATTTTGGTCAAAAACTAATCCTACTTTGTATTACAGTGCCTTGAATAAGAATTCACTCCCACTCAAACTTTACCACATTCTCTACAGTTACAGCCCAGAAATGAACTGAACTGGAGTTTCTGATATTTCCCGAATCTACACAAAGTAGTCCATAACACCGAAGTGTGAGGAACCTCACTACAAGTTCCAAAAGTATTTGCATGCAACGATTACTAGTGGTGTAATGGTGTGATTATATTTTTTTGGCACACTTTGTGTCCCTTAATACCAACTGAGCATGGTTTAAACCCCACAGCCTACCTGAGTATTGTTACTGACCATGTACACCCCTTTATGAGCACAGTGTACCATCTTCTGATCTCTACTTCCAGCAGGATAACTTCCATCATTTCAGGCTCCGTACTCTTAACTTTATTGAAAAAGATGCACCACGAGCTACATTAGATACTGACCTGGTTCATGGACACGGAGTGACGTTTGGACTCCCGGACAGAGCGCCGGTTCTCGTCGTATCTCTTCTTCTTCTCCTCCTCGCTCCTCTTCTGCAGTTCCTCCTCTCGATTCCTCTCCAAGTCCTCAAAGTTCATCTTGATCTTGCCCGGTTGCTTCTGAGATTTTGTAGGAACCACTTGCACCAGCAGGCTGTTGTCTCCTTCCTGAATCACAGTCAGGGCAATCCAGATTTAAAATTTTAACTGCGGGGACTGTGGTGGCCTAGTGGTTAAGGTACTAGACTATGGACCAGAAGGTCCAGGGTTCAAATCCCACAGCTGCCACTGTTGGGTCCTTGAGCAAGACCCTTACCCCACAATTGCTTGGATTGTAAGACTGTACCAATTGTAAGTCGCTCTGGATAAGGGCGTCTGCTAAATGCTGTAAATGTAACATGTCAATAAGTAAATCTACAATATTGTGTGCAATAACTAGTATTGTAGTCAAGGCCGCTAGAACCAAGTACGAGTCAAGACTGAGACTAGAATAAGATTAAAATTAAGGATAAAAGGATAAAAAGAAGAAAAGAAATTAAATGAGTTTGTAATTCACTTTACATTCATTATACATGATATATATTAATAAATAATTAAATCTTATCACATAGTTTGTGAAATATCCTCCTGAGAACTCGGGTCCCCACATGAGGACATGATGTTTTGGATTGGCTACACCCCATACGTCATTCTGCTTAACTCTGCCCTCATTTGTAGAGACTCTAGAACATTTCACAAAAACAAAAATACTTCCTGTTCATAGATGTTGCTCAGTTTTTATACATAAAAAAATTCAGAGCTCCGAGGAGGATAAGGAGATCTCAAGAGAATATAACATTAAATAATAAATAGCCTAGAATTAAGATTAATTATTATTATATTATAGTCTTAGTCAAACTAAGGTCATGAAACTGTTGGAAGTAAATGATGGTGATGATTCTGTTTCCCTTCTCCTCTCAAACATAATCAGAATCACCACATGAAGTCACCTGAATATAACCAACATCCATTCTATCCATTTGTTATTATTAAATGTGAAAATATAATAATAATAACATTTCAATCTGTCCTCAAACAAAAATGTTCTGTGTAACAGGTCGTTGACCTGTTTTATTTTAAACAATGATATGAATTAAAACACAATATGAACACATTTAGTACAGTAAAGCATTTTTTATCTTTGTATAAAAAACTTGAAACACTTGGCAGAAATGAAAACAAAGGAACGTAACCGTGCTGTTTTCTGCCTTTCAAGACTGCAAATCTCTTTTCTGTCAGCGGGTGTCGCAAGGGATCACTTATACTAATTTTCTGTCATTCAGGCATAAATTAGATGTATATAAGACAGATTTTTATGTAAAGATCTCAAACGTTAAAGCGAACAGACGTTGATCACATTATCATATGACTGCTTGTTTTGTTTTTACTGTTAAAGAAATGGATCTATCAACTATTAGGACAAAAAGCACAATGGAAATCGCGATTGCACACACACAGTTGAAGTTCCGTATCAGAACTGTACCAAACATTCATAACTTTATACTAACAAGCCAAGTTTGTATGACTTCAGTCCCCCAAAAATATGCCCGGCAATTCCCATTTGACAACAATTAACACTTTGTGTTAGAAGTAATTAAAAATAATGCATTAAACCTTTAAGAACAAATCCTTAAATAATAAGCTTTAACTTGGTAAAACAGTTCTCTGTACTGGACTTACTGAGCTTCCAGTCCCGATGTGTGTTTGCTCCCGTTCACGCTGCTCTGATATGACCACAGACAGGCTGGAGATAAGGTCTCTCACATGAGGCCATTCCGCTGGCTCAGCTGCCTCTGTTTGCTCTGCTCCACTACCAGATAACAGCATCTAATTCAGGCTGAAAAGTGGCTGACGGCCTGTTTTGGACTGTGTGGGAAACAGTTGGCAGCCACATGTCGCCTGGACTGCCAGGTTTATTGCCTATAGAGCTGGTTACCTGCTGTTAGCACTACAGCAGATGCTGCAGAAACAATTGGTGGCAGCCGAGCTATTTTTACCAACCCTTTCTTGTTTTTTGCCTTGCGACACTTCTTGGCTATAAAGGATCTACTTAAAAGATCTGTCGTTTCTATAATTTCTTACAATAACAAACACTATCAGAAGCAGTTCCACTATTGAACGGCACTGCATTCCAGCTCTATTTTAAACCGCAGTGTTTCCACATGCCATGTGAAGTGATTCTTGACTTTGCCAGCACGGATACATGGGCAGGACCCGGGGTGGCCCGCATTTAGTTACCTCCAAGCATACAGAAAGTATGGGAAACGCTTCCTTTAGGTACAACAGGCTTGTACAGTAGCTCAGTACACAGAACAATATTTCATGTTTTTCCGGGTTGACTTCATTTAATTTGTTAATAAACATCCATTCCTGCATTCCAGGCCTGACATACATTCCAAAAAAATTGGTATGGGGACAATTTAGGGCTAATATTGAGGTAAAAAAATTATGATCCATAAAAGGCTGAGTCTTTGAGAAGTAAAGATGATCAGAGGATCTCCAGTTTCTCAACAAATGTGTGAGCAAATGACTGAAATGTTTAAAAACAAAAAAGAAAGATTGGAAGGGATTTCCATATTTTTTCCTCTACAGGGCATAATATCATTAAATAATTCAAGGAGTCTGGAGGAATTTCAGTGCATAAGGGTAAGGGCTAAAGAGGGGTGATCTCTGCTCCCTCAGACGGCACTGCATCAAGGACCGTCATTCATCAATAGCTGATAGAACCACATGGACAACGGATTACTTTATCAAACCTTTATCAAGCTCTACAATACAGAGTTACATTCACAGATACCACTTAAAACGTTACTGTGCTAAAAAGAAGCCTTATGTTATAACCATGTCCAGAAGCGGCGTCAGCTTCTCTGGGCTCGGAGGCATCTGGGATGGACCATCACACAGTGGGAACAGGGATTGTGCTCAGACCCATCAGTATAACAGATCTTTTTTGGAACATCCAGACTGTTATGAGGAACAAGTCCAAAAGCCAGGCTCTGGCATGGTATGGGGTCGGGTCAGGGCCCTTGGTAAAGGTCATTCACACTTCTGTGATGCAGCATTAATGCAGAAAAGTACACTGAGATTTTAGAGCAACATCAGCTGCCTTCAAGACGACATCTTTATCAGAGATGTCTATGCATTTTAAAACAAGACAAAACAGAAACAAAACCACATGCTGTACACATTACAAAGGATGGCTGTGGAAGAAGAGGGTACGGGTACTAGACTGGCCCTCCTGCAGTCCTGACCTGTCCCCAATAGAGAATGTGTGGAGAATTTAGAAACAGAAAATGTGATAAAGACCCTGTCCTGTTTTTGCAGACGTGTTTGCAGGAAGAATGGAACCAAATATCACCTGAAACTCTAAATCACTTGGGATCCTCTGTACCAAAACATCTTTTAAGTCTGGTGAAAAGGAACAAACATTACAAAGTGCTACATGCTTTAGCGTCCCAACCCTTTAGATTTGGGTTGTACTAAAGGGAGTATATAAAATGTGCTGCAGTAATATCCTAATTACTGTATAATGTAGTAATGCTGTAACTAACACCTGTGCTGAACTCAACGCTCTAAGAGAAGGAACCTTCCAGGAATAACCATGACCCGAACCTGTTAAAATGCCATTTCCTTCCACTACCAGTGTGAACTACATCTGTCTGCACTCCGCTCTGAGTTGTACTGGGGCTTAGATCAGGGGAAGCAAGGCCTGTTTTTAGTTTCTTGGCTGATGCAGACTTTGATTTAAATCTGATGGTAGTTTTGGAGACTTGGTGACCCCAATACGTTACTTTATCCTGTATCTCCTACTGTGATCCTTTATATACGCCAAATTCTGACCCTGCTGTACAAATCGAGACCAGGCGAAGTCAAGTCAAGTCAAGTCAGATTTATTTATATAGCGCTTTTTACAATGGAGCATTGTCTCAAAGCAACTTTACAAGAAGTTTTTCTAATTTTCTATTGTCCAGTTTTGGTGAGTCCATGTGAACTGTAGCCTCGGTTGTCTGTTCTTAGCTGGCAGGAGGGGCACCCGGTGTGTTCTTCTGCTGCTGAAGCCCATCTGCTTCAAGGTTTGACATGTTGTGTTGTGGTTAAGAGATGCTCTTCTGCATACCTTGGTTATAACGAGTGGTTATTTGAGTTACTGTTGTTCTTAGAAAAAAAATGTTGAGATGCTCTTCTTTCTTTCTTACATTCTTTTCGTCTGTGTCCTTCTTTCTTACTTTCCTGTCCTTCCAGCCTTCTTTTCATTTTTTCTTTCTTCTTTTCTTCCTTTTCCTTTCATTCTGTTTGTCTTTCTTTATTTATTTCCTTCTTTTTTGTCTTTCTTTCTGTCTTTTTTAATTCCCTTCATTAATTTCCTTCAGTATTTTCTTTCCTTTCTTTCTTATTTCATTCTTTTTGGGTTTCTTTCTTTCTTTTTTTCATTCTTTCGGTTTCTTCCTTCGAAGAAAATGGTTCCATCCAGTCCCTGTGAGCTTTATCTCCATCATTCTCCAACCTTTCAGTTCTATTCATGTGGGTTTGTTAAAAATAAATGTTAAAAATTAAATGTTAAAAATAAATATTTGTTGATGAGGGAGTGGGTCTTGACGAGGGAGAGACACCAGTTGACCTGATATGCCATTGGGAAGTGAGACGCCCTTATCCAGAGCGACTTACAATTGGTACAGTCTTACAATCCAAGCAATTGTGGGTTAAAGGCCTTGCTCAAGGACCCAACAGTGGCAGCTTGGCAGAGGTGGGATTTGAACCCTGGACCTTCTGGTCCATTACCTTAACCACTAGGCTACCACAGTCCACACCAACATTTTCGCAACTTCTTTTTATGATATGATTCCTACGACAAGTCATGCTCATTTACCTCCACTGCCTTCTTGGCCAGCTCCTTCTGAATCTTGGCTTTCTCCATGGCCTCCTGAGTGGCACGCTTCTTCCTCTCCTCGGCTGTTTTCTTCCTGTTACCTTCCTCCCTCTGCTTCTCCATCTCTGCAAACTTGCCCTTCACGCTGCCTGTGGACCCACATCAACAGCGTTAATCCTGCTAACGAATGCCCTTTGTATTCCCTTCTCTGTCTTCGTTTTGACCCACCGATGATCTTGGGGACGTAGGATTTCTCTGTCTTCGTTGGCTTCACCTCTTCTTCTTCTTCGTCGCTGGAGGCAAGCAGTTCTTTTATCTGGGGAGGATCAGAGAGGAGGTTAGGAGGTTCACCACCCGATCATCGCACAAAGTGTGCGTCTAAACATAAAGCGAGTAGCGGCGTAACGTTACTGACTATCTGCTTTTTGCGGCTCCTCTCTCTCTCTTTGATGTACTGGTCCTTGCGTTTCTTCTGCTCCTCATCGCTCCTCATGCGGTTCCTCTCCTCTCGGACCTTCTGCATGGCCTCGAACTTGCTCTTCACGTTGCCTTTGCCCGTCTTTGGGACGTAGCTCTTCTGCACTGGCTTCTTGGACTTTAGGAGTCTCTTTAAGAGCAGAACAAACAGAGAGATGACATTCAGTTCAAAACTACAGTAGAAAAGGAAATGCTACACTTCCAGATCCAGGGAATTTGGACTACTCATGGTGGCCTCTGCTTACCTCTTGCTTTAGCGCCACATCTGTCAGGTTGGGCTCGTCCCTTTCAGGCAGGCTTTCTTCCAGGTTCCCCACATCGTTCATGTTCCCCACCTCAGTAATGCTGGCCTCTGAGCTCTTCTCCGGCCTTTCTCTCTTTCTCGTCCTGCTGTTGCTCGGTTTCATCTCGCTCTTGTCCGCCGTGGTTTTTGTCTCCTCGGGCGGGTCGGCGACGCCGTTCATGTTTTCTTCTTCCTGATTCTCGGTGTCATCGAGTCGTGAGGTGTCACTCATGGGCTGGGTGCTATTGGGGCTCATCACTTCGGTCATTTTGGCGTCTGGAAGACGGTGTGACGAGGCCTAAAAATGGATCCTGCAGATGAAACCTGGATGGAAAAAGACAAATAGAGACAGAGAGAGCTTTGGTTGGATTTGAATCACTATTGGTCGGCTTACAAGGTTTGCACAACATTTTTTGGGTGACAATGACATGACATGAGAAGTACTCTCATCCCTGAACTGGTATAAAGGTGGACGAGATTGGAAACAGAATCTCTCCAGAACCTCCAAACTCCTGACCTTTCCTCTTTAACCCACAGCTTTTCTATGAGATTTAGGTCAGGGATGTTTAGGACTTTGCTCCTCTTGTTTAAACCCTGATAGCTTTACTACTTTTAATTTGTTTTTAGTTATTTTTCTCTTCCAACCATATATTTTGTTTTATTTTATATGATCTTATTTTATCTTATTAATTTCATTTTAATAGATTTTATCTCCCAACCATATATTTTATTCTACTTTACTTACGTTACTATATTATTTTACTTTATTGTATATATCTAATTTTTTCTTATTTATTTCATTGTAATATATTTATAATACAATATAATACAGAATTGCAACGCATTCAGATTTATACACAGATTTTCTGTATAGCAGGACTTATTAGAGCCATTGACTGATTGATGAAGTACCCTTTTCATTTGTGTATTCCCCATATGGATGAACTAAACAAAAAATAACTGTAAAATACACACAAGCTGTAATGTGTCAAATAATAACTAAGAAAGCTTCCCGGCTTTAAGCCGTGCTCACATTAGACTTTCGTGAGTGAAATCACATTCAGTGATTTTGCACCACAGACATTCGGGGCAAATATTTTGGCTTCAAATTTGGTAAATTTTCACACGCCAATTCACTACTGCGCTGCAGAGACCTGACCTGGTGACCTGAAGGGTCAGAGTATGTAAATGGAGGTTAGATTATATTTTCTAGTATATTTTTAATACTGTCTATGGTTAGCGAGTTCTTCGGTTGGGTAACAACTGGACATGTTATAGTCAAAGGCGCTAGAGCCGAGTCCAGGTCAAGATCAAGACCGGGACACAAGAGTCCGAGTCAAGACCGAGGCTGAGATTTTTTTCATCATACAAGAATAAAAAGTAAATTCAAAAGTAAAAAATTTAATTAGTTTGTAATCCACTTTGGTGATGATTCTGTTTCCCTTCTCCTCTCAAACTGAATCAGAATCACCTGAATATAAACAACATCATCCATTCTATCCATTACTATTATTACATTTTAAAACAGAATAATAATACTTCAATCTACTCTCAAACAAAAGCGATCCTAAACAATACTAACTAAATAAAGCGAGTGAAAAAGTGAAAATGCACACTTAAGGTCAGTCTGTTCAAAAATAAATCGTGTTCATTGATTGGCTACTGAACGAGAAGAGCAGGAACTTGTTATTCCCTGTTAGCCAATCAGAGTGCAGGTTTTATTTAGGCGCGTAGAGAAGGGACTTGTGTTTGAATGGATTGTTGATATTCAAAAACGACAGAAAAAAAAGGTTCACTTTATAATTAACGTTATCTCAGACAGACGCATCGGACTCGGCCGGTCTCAACAAAAATTTGAGTCCAAATGAGATCGAGACCAAGACGAGACTCGAGTACTGCAATACTACCAATAAATGTCAATAAATTCGTAATATACAAACTCTGAACAGCCAGAGGTTTAGCATTAGTAACGTTAACTAGTCGGAAACCTCACCGGAGTCTACACTATATGTCCAAAAGTTTGTGGACACCCAAACACTACATCCAAAACTTTACTATTACTATGGACTTTGCCCCCCTTTGCTGCTGCAACAGCCTGTGTTCTTCTAAGAGGACTTTCCATTAATTTTGGAACACTGTATAACACTATATAGTCTCAATATTTAATAATAATCACGATGTAATGAAGCTAAAATTATCCCACAAGCAGCATGCCAGCTAAATCAGGTTAGATAAACATCTGAATTGTACTTAGTTTTTATTTAAGAGCAGATAAAACTGTCAAGCTATAAACGTTACCACATAGGTGTAGTGTGGGGACGCTCCTCTAACCGAGCATCATTGATTTGGAACATGGCATTTCAGGACTGCTGATCTAATGGGATTTTCACACACAGCGCCACCTCTAGGGTTTACAGAGAATGGTCCAAAAAAAAAGAAAATATCCAGTGAGGACAGTTCTCTGGGTGAAAATGCCTTGTTGAAAAAGGCCAGACTGGATCGAGCTGATTGAAAGGTAACAGCGACTGAGCAAACAACACATCTAACCTTGAAGCAGATGGGCTACAACGACTTAAGACCACAATACGTCGCGTGGTCGGAGTCACGATTTCAGCTGCAACGTTCACATGGCCGGCTCAGAATTTGGCGTAAACAAAATGAAAGCCCGGATCCATCCTGCCCTTTATCAACGGTTCATATTTTCTTGGCACACTTTGGGCCCTTTACTACCACCTGGGCATGGTTTAAACTCCACCGCCTACCTGAGTACTGTTACTGACCATGTGCACCCCTTTATGAGCACACTGTATATCTTCTGATATCTACCTCCAGCAGGATAATACTCCATAAAAAAACAACGCTGAAATCATCTCAGACGGGTTTATGAACATGATAATGAGTTCACTGTAACTCCAACGGCTCCACAATCACCAGATCTGAATGTGTCGGTGTTTGCTCTGGTATGTGAAGCAGCTCCGGTGGTAAGAGCTGCACAGGGTGATCAGGATTAGTAGGTTGCTTATGAGACGTCCAGTCAAAATCTATTTTCCACTCTGAATCCTCGTACAGTCATCCGGACGAAGTGTGACGGATCCCAGCACAACACGCAGAGCCTATATTTAACTGCTATCGTCGAGGGCCCGTGTGACCCCTGGGCTATTTTTGAAGACAGCTATGTGGTGAGACTGAGAGGGGGTATGCTCCCTCACCCTCACCCTCACCCTCACCCCTCACCCTCACACACACTCTCATACACTATATCGAGATTTTTCAAAAAAAAGTTCTGGCACCTTCCAATGTGAGACGGAAAGCAGTTGTATCTGCCAAAAGAAGAGCTTCATCCAATAGCGAGAGCAGGAGCTACACGATGCTTCCCACTCTGTAAGTAGTGAGGATAGGACGTGCCAACCATTTGTCCTGGAAGGAGCGCTTGGGCTTGTGGGTTCATAGTGTACAGTACTGTGCAAAAGTACTTAGGCCACCGTTTAGATTTGTTGTATTAGTGATTGGATAATGACTGCTTATTAGAATACAACAAGAGATGCAGGGACATTTATGTGCTGATTTAAAAAACAAGACAAATCCAAAACCTGAAATATTATAGAGGCAGTACAGGATCACAAGGACAGAACTAAGAAATAACTGCTGCTTGAAAGGGAGCGTGGTTGTATTAGACCGGAAGAGTCCCTTCAGGAAAACCTTAGAAGAAGGAATTTTTCTTCTGAAAATTGTGGTTTGTTTTTATTTTGGTACACATTCCTGTGTCTTCTGTTCTGAAAATTATGATATATGGTCATTATACCATTGCTAAAACAACAAATCTAAGGTGGGCCTAAGACTTTTGCACAGTGTTGTATTAAAGTTATATAGAGAAATACTCTGTCTCTTAGAAAAAAAGAAGTTTATGCAAGTGTGCTCTTTTAGTATAATTATTTTAAAACTAAAAATAAGGCACTGGATATGGAAGAGACTGCATGAAAGAAAGGCTGCTCACACTGTGTTTGCTGTCATTAGTGAAAAAAGAATACATTAAATGTATTTAAAATACACTGAAATTGGGCTATGAGGTAAATATACCAGTGAATTGAATCTACATATTTAAAATATATGTTAAAAATTACATTTTTATTATGCTTTCATTAAACGCTTTTTTTGCAAGTAAACTTTAATCACACTTAAAAAAAAATTAGAAATATAGTATACCTTTAATAAATACATTATGGTATTATCAAAAAGTATATATATTTACTATTTTATATTTTGTTACTGTACAACACTACTTACAGTAATTCACAATGAAGCACACTTTATCAAAATTAACATTAATAACATTTCCTACAAAGGGTTTGACTTAACTGTATTTTTTAGAAAAGTGATTTTTATTACCACTCATTCTGACGAATTAAAATCTATACACGCATGTTATAATTGGCTACCATTTAAGCTCACTATTTATATAGCTTAGGCTTATTATAACGGGGAACATGTGAAGTTCGTGTCTGAGAAAAGCACACGAGTAGTGATGACCGGTGATTTGAATCATCCATTTTAGGAAGCAACAGTCATGTCAGTTCTCATATTAATGTTTTAGATGCAGCTTCGCTTACTTTGCTAAAACTGGTTACCTATTTATAATACTTAAATGAAGCCAGTACAAAGTCCTTGTTCAAGACCTCGATCCTAACTTATGAACAAAAATAAATATAAATAGTTTTTGCTTTGTGTTACCTGGTCAGCAGGGACGTACTGAGGTAGACCACAAAATTTAGAGTCAGGGCACAACTGTGCCATATAAATTTTAAGCATGCGCTTAAACATAAGGTTCTATAGCGCTTTTTTAACAATGGAGCGCTGTCTCAAAGCAGCTTTACAATTTTCTGTTATCTTCTACAGCATTAACTAAAGGCCAGTCCGAAACTGAGCAAGTCTAGGGATGGACAGTGGCAAGGAAAAAACTCCTTACAGGTTTACAAGGAAGAAAACTTTGGGAGGGCCCAAAACTCAAAAGGGGACCCCAACGTTTCCTTTGGCGTCCTGAAGGCTTATTCACATTAATACAATTTTTCCGCACGAAAAAAACAGATGTGATTTTTAACGTAGTGGGACCCTTTCACATCTTCACGCCTGTTTTTTCCCCTGTATGCTTTTGTTCTTTAATTTCCCCTTTTTCTTAATGTGTTGGACATTAGCCTTGTCTTTTTTCACATCCTCAACTTAAAAAAACAAAGCTCTAGTTTGGTTTTCTTGATCATGAAAAGACCAGAATGCTCTTAGATAATAATCAGATGCTTCCATCCAGTCCCTGTGAGCTTTATCACCATCATTCTTCCAGCCTTTCAGTTCTATTCCACCAGATCTTTTTCTTTATATCCAGTTTTAGAGGCCAGCCTGTTGCTAGTCCTATAAGCTCTGATGAGCTGTGTTCTGCCCGGCGAGACCGACGCTCTGATTGGTCAGCCCCTGATTTTAATGGCATCCGAACACGCAGAAATTAGAACATCCTCTGATTAAACATTTTACGCAGTGTCGCCGGCGCGGTCTTTGTCTTTCGGACCTCGATGTGTGAAGTACTGAGTTTTTTTCCCAAGACATGACGTGTTTTTGTTTTCCTCCGTAAAAACTGATGTTATATGTAACAATGGACCCTGAGAAAAGAAGGAACTCATTAAAAAATCTCTAAAGAATGTTTCATAAATGGTTGCCGAGTGTTCTAATCATGTGCTTTTCCGGTACGTATTAGAGCAAATGGTTATGGTTATAAAAAGGCCAAAAAAATAGAGCTATGAAAGTCAGTCAAGTCAAGAAAAAAAAAAGCACACTGAAAATCTAAAGGGAGCTCCAAAGTCAAGTCACAGTCAGATCTATTTATATAGCACTTTTTCACAATGGCGCATTGTCTCAAAGCAACTTTACAGTATAGATTATCTCCTAATACACTACGTTCCAATCCCAACAGTGAGCAAGCTTAGGGTGACAGTGGAAAGGAAAAAACTCCCTGAGTGTTATGAGGAAGAAACCTTGTGAGGACAAAGACTCAAAAAGGGACCCTCCTTGGGCGGCCCACTGTAGATGATAAATCTAAGAATGAAAACTAAAGTCATGGGAGTCATCGTTCTATGCTAGAATGGAGTCAGTAAATAACTTAATCATTTTTTATTTCATATTAGCACATTGTCCATTACTCCATGCAAAAAACTGACAGAAAATGGCTCTGACTGAAAGCGTTTTGGAAGATTTGCTAGGGCATTTATGGACCACGTAGTGCCCTGTAGTGAATTTTGTGTGGCCATGTCCTGTAGTTCTTGCTCAGCAAACCAGGATAAAGCTGACTTTTAACAGACGTGATCTTGGTGGGACCTCAGCAGCATTTTACCTGGAGCAACCAAAGTGGGTCTGATGAACGCCCTTTTATTAACAGTAAACGTATTAAATCATTTAGTTTTTTTTATGTAGACTATATTAAATAAACCAGTGTAACAAACATATTCACAATCGTGTCTTCTAGGGTTTTTGGTTTGTCCAAAACGTGGTGTGGGTGTAAATATTATGATATTAAAACATAATGTTAACACTGTAAGTTTATTAAATGTTATATATGGTATGTTATATTTAATAGGGGTGAATCTGTATTATATAAATACTGCCCTAAATATAAATCTTCTACTGAATAGTTTATTTAAACTATTTTCTATTAAACTATTTCTATACTGTACGCTTTTTAGACCTTCGATATTTATAAGGATAACTGAGATGCTGAGTACACGAAACTATGACTCTCATAAACCAGGTTTTTATTGACAAGCTCCCAAAACTCCCGAAACACATTCCAAAAAAAGTTGGGATGGGGCAATTCAGGCTAGTAAAAAAACTATGTATAAAATAAGGATGTGATTTCAAACAGGTGATCGTAATCATGATTTGGTACAAAAACAGTATCCACAAAAGGTCTTTGAGGAGTAAACATGATCAGAGGATCTCCAGTTTATCATCAAACAAATGTGTAAGTAAAGAAAAATGATTGAAATTGTTTAAAAACAATGTTCCTCACAGAAAGATTGGAAGGGATTTACAGTTCCAAACTCTAACCTCTAACTTTAAACGTTGTGAACAAGACATTGTAAACCGGTTTGCTCTTGTTTGCCGTGTTTTTATCAAAAACATTCTGTCCTGGATTTCCATATGGCATTTTAGAGCAGGAAGGTAAGACTGCACCCTGTACCCCCATGGCCACATGGTGAGTAGTTATAGATAAGCCCCTAGTTTGAAAGAAGTTAACGCATATGATTGAAGGTTATGAAAATTCATAACGTGTTGTAATGTTAAAAAAAAAAGAAATTTTTTTGCTACCAAACACGAGTGTTTTTTGCTATTAAGTGAAACTCTTTTGGCTTTTTTTAAGTTAATGCCCTCTATCTTTAACTGTCACTGCAGAAAAAGGTTCCAATGTGAATAATAAAAAGGTAATTTAACTTACATACTCACTATGTGTGCTGTGTAATATGAATCACTAAAGGTTGTTTTAAAGGTGTACTGAGCTATTGGAAGGCATGTTGAGCAGGGATTAGCTCAGACCTCACAGAGGCCATGATGCTGCCCGTATTTATGGGCTTCATCCATTTCTCTGTCACTCAGCAAGTTTTCCTTCTATTCTTTACTAAAACATTCATAACAACCAGAAACACCTATATTATGACAACCACGTAGAAGTTTTTAAGGGATTTTGCTGATTGCGTTTTTTACACTCCATATCATCTTCTAAAACACCATGTCTTGTTTATTTGTACACAAATTTCACAACAAACGCACAACTTTTGCCATCTTTCCATCCACACGTCCAACATTTACTACTTCATAATTCTGCCATAATCACATTGAACCAAAAACTCCAATAAGGCACCCACCTGTTTAGTCGGTTCCACCTCTCCTGGTTTCATAGAAGAACTCTCCCAAATTAATCCCACAGAGGGATCCGGACCCTAATTCCAACTTGGTGTGTCCGCTGAGGCAAAGGATGAATGAGTGAGGGTCGGTACGGTCCTTTCCCTGTCCATGATTAAAAAGCCCCCCACCCCCGCAGTACAGGCCACCACATTCCACACGCGTCACCACTCCACAGCTGTCACCACCACACACACACACACACACACACACACACACACACATGCATGGCTGCCCTTTTTATCCCCACAGTACCCCAGCATTCAGGGCCTCCTGCTGACATCAGGACATATAAATCCCCACGACACACGGTGTCTCATTAATTCACACCAGGTAAACCAATATAGACGTTCATTCAAGCACCAATAGGCTTCAATCCACATGCAAATCCAGTAACAGTAAACCATGACACACTCCAACACTGTATGAGGTCATTCTACACTCTACAGCCATGATTAGTAATATTAGAGCTATTAATATGACTATATTACTGTTAGAATTTACTCCTCATAATTAACATCCATCCAGAACAAACCCCGGAAGCACACACCAGCAAGCCACTGGATCTGAATCTAGATCTGATCTGATATGGGCGTGTCCCAATACTGTCCTAATACTTTTGACTGCATGCGGGGGCTTGTCTGAATAATTCTGGCCGTGTACAGAGACGTGTCCTAATACTTTTGACCACGTGCGGGACCTAATACTTTTGGCTGAGTGGGGAAGGTTGTGTCCCAATACTGTCCTAATACTTTTGGCCGAGTGCGGGGTGTGTTCTAATACTGTCCTAATACTTTTGGCTGAGAGCAGGACGTGTCCTAATAGTTTTGGCCGAGTACAGGGCATCTCCTAATATTTTGGCCATGTGCGGGGGCTTGTCCCAATACTTTTGGCCGAGTGCAGGGGCATATCCGAATACTTTTGACTGCATGCAAGGGCAAGTCCTAATACTTTTGACTGAGTGTGAGGGTGGGTCCTAATACTTTTGGCCGAGTACAGGGGTGGGTCCTAATACTTTTGGCCATTTGCAGGAGCGTGTCCTAATACTTTTGACTGCGTGCGGGAGCAGGTCCTAATACTTTTTGCCAAGTGTGGGGGTGTGTCCTAATACTTTTGGCCGGGTGAAGGAGCGGTTCCTAATACTTTTGGCCGAGTGCGGGGGTGTGTCCTAATGCTTTTGGCTGAGTGCGAGGGCGTGTCCTAATATTTTAGGCCGTGTGCAGGGGCGTGTCCAAATAATTTTCACCGAGTGTGGAGGTGTGTCCTAATACTTTTGGCGACCTGCGGGGATGTGTCCTAATACTTTTGGCTGTGTGTGGGGCTGTGTCTTAATACTTTTGGCCGAGTGTGGGGGAGTGTCCCAATAGTTTGTCTGTGTGCGGGGGCATGTCCCAATACTTTTGGTGATCTTGACCACATCTACATGCCTAAAGGCACTGAGTTGCTGCTATGTGAACAGGTGTACCTAATAAAGTGTCCGGTGTTAGGTGGTGATCTTCTTAAGCTATGTTACGTAAGTGTTTGTAGGTATTTTCCCTAAACATGGTGTGTATTTGGACGAGCTGATAGTGTTGGCTGAGTGAGTCTAATCTTCCCGAGGCAATTCCTGAAATGATAACCCAAATACCAGCCCCGTGGCACTGTGGTGGCTTAAAGGTTAAGGTACTATGCTGTGGACCAGAAAGTCCAGAGTTCAAAACCCCACCTCTGCCAAGCTGTCACTGCTGAGTCTTTAAGCAAGAAACTTAAGCCCCCAATTCCTTAGAGTAGCAGGTAAGATTATATCATTATTACGTTGCTCTGGAATAAGGCCGTCTGCTATGTGATATAAATGTAGCTGAACTCACACTGTTATGATATCAGGATATAAGTTTAGTTATAATATATGCATGTTATTGGACTGACCTGAAATGAGAAAAAAACTTTAGGACTGTGTGGTGATTAAAAGGGTTCTGTCTCGGGAACTTCCCTTGCTATGTCCGTCTCCTGCCAAAATCAAGGAACCTGAGAAGACAGCTGTCCTTATGTTGCCCTCCAAATGGGGCTTGGTTTAATCTCGGGGGTGAAAATGCGCCGAAAAATCACCACCTACCTATAAAAACTTAAACTTACACCTCCCTCTAAACTTAAAGCAGGAACAGTGATGGCACGTTGATAACCTTATTAATAATACATTGGAAGTTTGAGTCGTTTGTTATCATAGCCAATTCATTTACAAATATGCCATTAAAATGGGGTGGTGCAGAGGTTAGGGACTGCTAGACCAGAAGGTCAAGGGTTCAAGTTTTTGCCAGGCTAACACACTGAGTCCTCGAGCAAGGCCCTTAACACCAGAACTTCCTCTATTATAAGATTGTCTCCAGTTGTAAGTCGCTCTGGGATAATGAATTTGTACCGCCTTTCACTCCCCCCAAGGGACGTTCCCAAGTGCCAGTATGCAAATCTAGGCTCAATGACATCTGATTAGATACTGGGTCTTGCCACAAGAAGGTTAAAAAGTGCTCCCCATATAGCGCTGCCCTATAAAAAGGCTTTCAGAGGCTACTTTTGGGTAGTATACCTCTTGGTGAGAGATCATTATCTGCTAGACATTTTGTCCAGTTGACAGACGTTCAGAGGGGGAGCATCATTGGACAGTCATTTTGACGAATTGCCTCCATCTGGGCCGTTCTGATCTAGCTGTTAGGAGGTCTTTTACGAGCAGTGGCTTTAGGGGGGCACGCACACATATGGTGAACAGGCTCCGGACTGCCCGGACCATATCCAGGTGCTTCGCAGCAGGAAATTTGTTGTCACGGCGCCCATTACGTGTCCTGCCATTGATACCCAGTCACCATCACCTTCATTTGCAGTGGTGTCATGAACCAGAAACCTGGACTGCTACGGACTGGAACTGTATCATCTTTAGTGACGAATCCAGGTTCTGTTCTGTTTGAGCATGGAGGCCTCATGGTGAGCGCTTCAATCCTGCCCTTGCTGTGGAGCGACACACCGCCCCAACTGCCGGTGTGATGATCTGGGGAGCCATCGCATACGACAGTCGGTCACCCATAGGAGTGATACGAGGGGCACTAACAACTCAGCGATATGTGCAGGACATCCTGTGTTGCCTCTCATGGCAGGGCTTCCAACTGGCATTTTTCAGCAGGATAATGCTCGCCCAGGAATGTCTCTGCCAGATTGTAACACTTCCTTGTCCAGACGGGTTGCCAGATCTTTCAGTAATCAAGTATTTGTGGTACCAGCTGGGTCTTCAGCTTCGGCAGACTATGAGTGTGGAGCATCTACAGACCCAGCTGTAACATTTAAATGTGCCAAAAGATACCATATACCTGTACACCTCCATAAACAACCATATCTCATCTGGTATCCAGGCTAGAGACGGCCTAACAATGTAACTAGAGCCTCCTTATAGTTGCACAGTCTTCCCCAATAAACTTATCCTTTCACTTTAATATTGTAGTCACTTACATAGATTATTACATTCATACTTATAAAGATTCATCCAACAACTCCTTCTTGGTGAGTTTTGGTTTTTTGTCTTATCGTATAAATAAGTGACTCAGCACTATTTTGCATCTTGCTTCAAATCAAGCTCCTCCTCTTGCATTTTGGACTTGAACGCTTTGTGACTGTCAATCATCTAATGAATCCCCTAACAGCTGCTGACTCACCGATCATGTGACTCATCGGCGCAGATTCTCGGCGCATGCTTACCCCCCGTGAGATCATGTGTACTGAGCTTGCCATAATGTGTGCTGCAGGTCAGGGTTGAAGGTTAAGACTGACTGGAACCCCCATAAGTAAGCGAGGAGCATCTCAGAAGCTCTCTGAAGATCTAACCAAAAGAAAACACAAAAACAGGCACTAGCTGCCACGCGACTCGTACCACTCGCACCTCTGCGTAACGATTTAAGGGAAATGCCTAACAAACCACAGTCCATTTCACAATTTACTATCGTAGGACGGTTAGAGGGTTAGTCCTCTGATCCGTGGGTATAACAAGGGGGCTGCCAAAAATAACACCCACCTGTGGGCAGGGATCAGAGAGACAGACAGCTAGCATGCAAGAGTCGAGCGCTACACAAAAACACCCACGTTTGTATGACTGTGTGTTAGTGTACCTCAATGGTTTGTTAGTCTGTCCCATCTTCTCAATGGTTATTGAAGTTATTCAGTTATTCTGGGCTAATCCTTTATTTACAGCATTCATTATCACAAGCAAGTCCTACGGTTAGTAGCATTACACTCTGTAGCCAAAAGTTTGTGGACACCCAAAACGTACATACAAAAGCATGGCTATTTGTAATAGAGGAGCACTTCTGGTATGGGACCCAACCCCCATGCTGAGAGGAACTGGAGACTCAGGAACCCACCCGGCATGACTGGTAAGATCGGAGATATATACACACATCCAAAACCAACTACGTCTGCCCATTTTAAGTATAAGCAGCCAACCATCACTGTGGCTCCACAAGCAGAGGCGGAATTTAGAACTAAAGAAAAGTCTGGAAGTCCGTCATTCATGTCACTGTTGCCAGATCCAATTATTCTAAGCGAATTTGGGCTTATTTTCCTATAAGTTGTTTAACTGGTTGTTGAGGTTTGCAGGTTTTTGGGGCTTGTTTCTAAAGTGTTGTTGCTTGTTTGGGTTCTCGGATCTTGTCTCTCTCTCTTCATGCAAACTGGTTTTGTTCAACCTCTAAAGTTAAAGAAAATATAGATTATGATTATTTTAACTGATCAAGTGATCACTGTCTCAAATTGTAGCAGGTTGCCTGTTTTTGACTTTTTTTTTGCAGAAGGGCGTGTTTCTCTAGACCTGGTTGTTTGTTTGTCTAGTGGGATCTGGCAACCATGATTCATATATGTATGTGCTACAAAACATTTAGTGTGTGTGTAACAGTTTAGGCTTTGGACAAATGGTAGTGTTCCACTTGTGTTTTCTCTGCTGCATTTACGTATAGTTTGCAGGCAGTTTTGCTGTAAAAATAACCTTTATATTTACATTACAGTAGCATAAAAAGCCTATGTGACTGTCCAGTCAATGTCCATTTCGATCACCGACCTTTTTCACAGAACTAATGCAGATGTTAAACCTGTATTGAAAACATTGTCTTTAAACGTGAAACAACTTTCAGTCCAGCAAAACTATGCCACAGCTAACTTCCCCTCACCAGGAGAGGATATGAACCAGAGAGTCTCAGCATTCAGGACTAGTGCTCTACCAGCTGAGCCACTGTGGTCTAGATCCCACCTCTGGTGAGGTGATGATTGACTCAGATTGTGTGTCAGTTCTATTTGGCAGGAGCCCCTGGCTCATGTCCCTGTGATATGAGTGTCCCCCTTATTGAGTTACCACACCTGTCTTCCATATCGATGGGGGTTTCAGAGTCCCTCTGGTGGGTCTGTGGTGACATTTACATTTGATAATTTCAACTGATACGGCTTACAATCAAAGTAATTGTGGATTAAGGGCCTTACTCAAGGACCCTGAATCCTGAAATGTCTAGACCAGGACCTTAACCTTTAAGCAGCCCTTGGTCTGACCTTGCAGGACAACTATAATGTGCTGAAATGACTAGTTTTTAGTCAATCACCGTTGCAGGTGAAATTTTAAAGTCCATTCATGAATTTGAAGCTAATCTTGATATACATAATAGTACAGCATAATGGCAAAAAGACTACAAATCCCAGGTGATAACTGGCTCATATAGATCAGCTACAGTCTGACCGGTACAATTAGGCATTGAAAAAGTAGACTTGGTGAGTTCAAATGTTTTAATCAGGGTCAAGACTTTGAATTGGCCATTCCAAAACATTAACTTTATGCTTCTTTGACGAGAATATTTGTTGCATGAGCACTAAACACAGTCATCATATCTATAAATCAACAGTCATGCCCATGGTTTTATATCACAAACGTTTGCTCATAGAGTGTAGCTGTTCATAGCCAAGGTAGGGTTCAGATGAGCTTGAGAACATCTAATCTCTCAGTAAGACTACAGAGAATGAGCATGTATCGGATTAGCATACGTCTGATAAGGCAGAACGTTTGCGGTGTGTCAAAAACAGGAACGCTTTCTGTTCTTTTGGCGCTAAGCTTTTGGCGCCCCCTGGTGTGATGGCTTCAATATTACCAATATACTGTAGGCTACATGCTATAATAACAACACGGTTAGTCATGTCTTGCCCAAGCTGTGAAACAATAACACATTTTACACATTTAAATCCCAATCATCAGCCTTCAAGACTCTGATTAGTGGTAAAAAAAAAAAAAAAATTTAACGGCGACCTGCATGGATCGTACAGAGAGCTAGCAGTAGTGTTATCAGGTCTCAGAGGACGGCTAAATACGGACCCATAACAAACCAGTGCGTCGGCTTATCAACCCTGCATAGCTTTCCCTTGATTCACATCTGTTTTTTGAATGTTGAAATGTTAAAGAAGGAGTAATTTCGCCAAAAAAAATGGATGTAATGTCCCTCTAGGGTTGTCACCCGTCCTGTATTAGCAGAGGTGATCCAACTTTTGAGCAAAATTGCCTTTCTTGTCTGGTTTAACAAATCAACTGTATAAAATTGAATAGAACATGGCACTGTTTGGATTCACCACTGTTTTACAACTCTGAGACAACAGCATGATTAACAGTAGCCTAAGCGTTGATAAGACCAGGTTCTCAGGTTCGTCAAATCTAATTGTAATGACCGTTGTTACTAGCACTCCTCAAGCATTGCATCTTCACTCAAGCGGAGAATTGGAGCTATTGGAAGAACAGTTTGGGCAAAGTGCAACTAAAGACCAGGCAGGAAAATCAGCAAAGATCCAAGTTCAGTCGCTGTTTCTGGCCAACTTTCTGCTTTACCTTACCTGTTGTAATTCAACACTTGCTCTTGAGCTGTAGTCTTAAAGAGATGAGATGTTCTCAAGCTCAGCTGAACCCCGTCATAACTGCCAGCCAGCTTGACTCAAACAGCATGATTATCAACAAACATATTTCATTTAATAGGATCGGGAAATTTCTCTGGGAACTGAAAAAGCGTCTGGAAAAAATCTGCATGGAGAAATTCAACAGAATCTCTGGACATGGTAAGAGGAACTTTCCTGTTGCAAAACACAATAATGAAAGTGTTGTTACAGTGTTTTTGAGGTCACAAGGCCTAAAGGTAGATAAAGAGAACCCAATTCAACAAATGAGATAAGATATTACACTTGGTCAATTATTCATTGAGGAAAATGATCCAGTATTACATATGTGTAAATGGTAAAAGTATGTGAGCCTCCAGGATTAGCAGTTAATTTGAAGGTGAAAATGTGAAGAACTGAAAATCTGATCTTCATAACAGGTTTGTGGAAACGTAGGAGCTCATAATGTTCCAGCCTGGAACATTTTATAAATCCACCTCTAAAGAGTTTGGACTCCAATCCACAGTCAGATAGATTGTGTCCTAAAGTTAGATTGCGTCCTAGAGCAACAAAAGTTCTCTCTCTCAGTAGGCTAAATTTCCTCCGAACTGATGTGCAGGATTGATCAACAGTTACCACAAACGTTTAGTTTACAATTATTGCTCAAGGGGATTCCACCAGATACTGACAGCAGAGGTTCACAATCTTTTGACACTCACAGATATGAAATAATGGATCATTTTCCTCAATGGGCTGGTATATTGAACTGAGGATGTTCAGCACTGGGTTTGTGTGACAAGTTGATGGGTGTCTTTTGATTGTGCAGCAGATTCTCGGTTCTGTTCCAGGTCGGATCACAGCAAAAAACCAAACAAGCGAACGAACGAAAAAATGCTCTGTCCCTTTGTGTCTCTGTCTGTGTTTCACCTTTGCAAGGGGCTTTTGATTTCACCGAGTGTGACAACCATACTGTACAGTGGACTAGGAGTGCCAGAATAAAATAAATAAACAAAGAAACAAAAAAACCCCAAACAAACATAAACAGCAGTACATAAATAAATACATTCTGATACATTTTTTAAAATTTTGTGTAATTTTAGCTTTGTGTCTTTTCCATTTCCGTGTTGTAAATATTAAAATGAAACTTTATTTTTTTATAGTTTTTCAACACTGAATCTAACAACACATATTTAACTATTCATAATGAGTACTGGTCTGTCTCAGGTAACTCCTCTTACTCTTTGTTTCTCATTTTGGCTCTCATAGTTGAAGTGTAGCTATGATGAAAATTACAGACCTCTCTCATCTTTCTAAGTAGGAGAACTTGCACAATCAGTGGCTGACTAAATACTTTTTTGCCCCACTGTAAGTAACAGGACTGAGTTTTCTGCACAGAATTAGCAAATACATAACATGTAGCTACTTGACACTCTTGATCGAAAGCAGCTTTCCAATCATGGTGATTTTTTTGTGAATTTAGTAGTGGAATGCTTAAGGAGCAGCTGGTTTCATTCTGAAGTAATTAAAACCATGACAGTTGAAATCAGGTGTGAGATCTGGAAGGGGATTTGTTGTACCTGAGAAGGTTTACAATGGTTACTGAAGGGGCTGATTACTTATCCAAATCAGGTATTTTACTAATTACATTATAATAATTATTTTTTTTAGAAGCTTCTTTTTAATTATTACTGGTGTAATGTGTAAATACTGTTGAAAAAAAGTTGGACATTTTCATTTTCATGGTATAATGTGACAAAAGGCAAGGTTTAATGATTTTCTGTAGGCATTTTACGTATTATATTATATATATTATATATTTTATTATTATGTTTCATTTATCTGCTCTTTAAAAAATTGATGTTTTTGATTTTTTACTATATGTTGTTTTTATATCTGTATTTTCTTCCTGTTTCTAACACTTAACGCCTCTCTAATTGATCGCGTACGCTTTGCGTACTGCACCCTAACACCAGAAATAGTACGCAGTATTGAGTTTATAGTGCTGCACTACGCAGTATGAAAGTATCGCTGTAGCGTTTGTTTCTTCCCCAGGCCACCAGATGGTAGAAGTTGGGACTGTGTGCAGCCACCACAATCTAAAACCCTACAGAGAGGAGATTAAGACGCCTGATAGCAGTGGATTGGGCGAGTTTAGCTTTTAGCCTGCCGTAGCTAGAGAGAATTGAACGAATCGTGTGATTTACGAGATTATATTCTAAACAATCGAGGAAAACGACGGCTGAACCCGGCACTGGACTTCAGTGGCACTGATGTGAACCGGCTCACGGTAATAATAATAACGCGCTGATTCTATGCAAGGGCTGCGTCCCAAACCGCATACTTCCGTACTTAACAGTATGCAAGAATAGGCCGGCAACCTGTAAAAATTATAGTACTAATTAGTATGTTAGTATGCGGTTTGGGACGCAGCCAGAGTTTCCTGTTCGGCGAGACATCTGTCAGAATATCATTATTCTTTTCGCGGGAAATGAATACGTCCTGAATTCAACATGTCTTATGTCACGTAATAGTTTTTAATTTAATTACATGTAATTGGATGAACTTAAACTGCGATGCAGTAACAAAATACGTCAGCTCCCCAGCAAACAGAGCCATTTGAGCTGGTTGCGTCCCAAACGGCGTCCTCCCTTGCTACGCAGGGCGCCCCCAACCAATTCTATAGTTGCCGTTTAAGCGCACTTTTGAGTGCTGTAGTGTGCGGATTGGGACCCGCCCGATCTGTCAAACCTACCTGATAACAAACACAGACTACGTTTGCGATTAAAACGTTGAAGAGATGCAGGCGTATGCAGGCGTTTGTTTGTTTCATTTTATTTGAGCAAAAATATAAATTGTGCAGCCCGAAGATGATAATTCTGTTGTGAACCTGGTGGTAGACGACACTAGATAGCTTAGCTAATTAGCTTAGCTTATGTTAGCTAACAGACCTCTCGCTAGGAAGTAGCGTTAGCGTTGATGCCGCAGTAACCTGACGCAAATAGATTTTTAGTTTCCACTGTTTTAGCTCGGTAAAATAAAAATAGCGTTTACAGACACTTTATAGGGGTCGAGTCGAAGGCTGGTATAAGATTGTAGCGATGTAGGGAGAGAATGCAGGTGCTTTCCTTATCATATCTTAGGTAAGAACAATATTGGGTGTTGCTTTAGCACAGTATCGACGTTTTGTATCGCGATACTGATATTTTAATAAGAATAAAATACATACTTGTAGTTACATTTGCTTTCAAACTGTTTTATACAATATTATTCACAACAACAAGGCATTAAATATACCGACACTGAATGTCAGTTAATGAGCCTATGTGCAATCTGCCTTGTTTGTCTCTCGTGTAGTTTTAGGTTTTATTTGTACTATTTTGCATGTTTATTAACTTTTACAGCATGGCGAATCTCTCACTGAACTCAAGTCAGTTTTACAGATGAGCAAAGCAGGTGTAATGGTGGTAGCCGTGACACAATATTATGAGTTTTGTCCTGATTCAGGTGAGCCCAGCCGTCTAAGACACTGTAGGGACCCGGGTTCAAGTATCGCCGGGGGAAAATATAGCCCCTGTTTTGTTTGGCGGTGCCTGCATTGGCAGGGAGACGCTGTATTGTTTGGAGTGCTGGCATGGTAACCACTGCTTTTTTTGTTTTTTGTTTTTTTTAGTGCTTTGACAGGTATTTCCCAGGTGTTTTGTTTTGTTTGGTGTGGCGACACATTATCCTCCTTTGTTTTTTGTGCTGGTGCATTAGCCGCTGTTTTGTTTGGTGTGCCGGTTCCATAAGGTTGTGTTTGCACGGCTCTCCTGTGCTGCTCGGTGCAGGCGTGTTCCGTTTGAGCAGCTTAAGCAGATCAGCAGTGAAAATGGCAGCATGTCAGAATCACTTCATCTCCAGGGAGTTTAGTCAATAGACCTGTAATCACTGCTCATCTGCCACACGAGGGCTGTGCTAACATTCGGTTCAGCGTATGTCACGATTTTTATTTTCTTGATATATTGCATCGATTTTCAGCTCAGATAATGTTTAAAAACGCATTTGAAATTTTAAATGGGGTGTAAACTACAATCTCCGCTCCTGTAGATGGCGCAGTGCAGGGTTTTGACTCCGGTTGTCCGCTGAATTATTACTCAGATCGTACACTTGTATTTGAGCTGTTTTTATATTTCCAGCACCTGTTGAGAAAGCCACGGTGTGCCTTGCGTGTTTGTTGTATATTCTTTCCATGGCCAGGCGTCGGCCTGCTGGTGTCGGCCTGTCCGTCAGCACCTCGGCCTAACAGGCGCTTAATCCGACGCTGTGTTTCTGACGGACGAAACAGACCTTGTGAGCGTAACTCTATGGGACGACTGAACTGTAATGGGCGCTGGTTTCCTGCCTAGATTTAAGCATGGCATATCTTTTCTTTTATGGCCTTTTTATGGTTGTATTTGTTCGGCAGTTATAAATGCCAGTCCTTAATTAGTCACATTGAGAATGCATTCCTCAGTATGTACACAGTAGAGTCCAGAAGTCTGAGAGCAGTGCAAATCCTGTAACAGCATAACACTTTCAGAAACGTGAAACAAGAGTGCAAGTAAGAAAAACAGCAGTTGGACAGGTGTACTAATGTGAGAGTGCTCTGAGGGAACGGTATAGAGTACGGCAGAATGCATGTCTTGCTTTTTAATAATTAAACAGCATTGTTTTCATCACGTCTCGTTCATTGTGATTCTCAGACAGAGGGGCTGCCGAAACGTATGGAAACGTCAGGACGTAAATTACAGCAGCAATTAGCAGGCCGATGCCTTTTTAGTGCATGGTATCGATTGCGTTAGCTACTGTGGTAAGGAGCAGCGTGTGGATAAGCCATGTGACCGCTCTGGACGGTTAGTGGGTTTGTGACCGACTCTGCTGTTATAAGGAATAATGTAAAGGGAACGAATGGGTTCCAGACCCCCAGAAAATCCCCATTATCAGCATTAATGGAGCTGTACTGTACAGGAGTAGTGCAGTGGATGTTAGTGGAGCTAGAGCTATTGTGAGACATGTGCTCCTGTGTTTCAGCTGGAAAGGCCATAAGCCGTTCTTGTCTCGACTCATACAAGTTCTAGGTGCCCTGAGTGCAGAATACACGACGAGCGCCCTCAGAATTTGCCGAGAGCCGAATTTCAAAGTGATATGAGGAAAAAACCCATATTAAACACATTAATATTGGTTTTTGTGGAGGAAATTCAAAGTAATGAGATTTTTTTTTTCTCAGGAAGCGATGATGCTGCTGTGTTTATGAGAAATGTGTTGATAATGATTAATGTTAGGCAGTGTTTGGTGATCCTGAAGGTCTAATCGTGTGCGTGGTCTGTTTTTTGCCGATCGGCCGGTTTCCATCCGTCGCTCCTCTTCCGGCTCGTACGGTGCACCATATGCTATTTCCGCACCATTGCTGCAGTGTCACAGCGCCGTTAGTCAGATCTGGGCTGAATGCCCTTCTGCGGCTGCCTGTTTATGATGAAGGTTGTTGTGTGTGTGTGTGTGTGTGTGTGTGTGTGTGTGTATGGTGGAGTGTTTGATCCGTACAAAGTGACTGATCTTTGTTTGCGTTTATTCCCAGGTGATGAGAGAGGACCAGCTGCTGGCCTGGCGGCTGCAGGCTCAGTAAGGCGGCGGGCTCAGGATGGCACAGGGGTCGCAGTTGGACTACCACCTCCTGCAGGACCTGAAGCACCGCTTCCCCGAGATCCCCGAAAACGTCGTCTCCCAGTGCCTCCTGCAGGTCAGAGCCACGGCACGCGATCAAGCTGCATCTCTAGGGTTAATAATTGATGAGCTGGAGTCACGATACCTGATCCAGGACTGCTCACCACTGCACTTATAGCCGTGGATGAGAAACCCGCTCATGACTGGGCTTTCATATAGGACTGTAGCTTATTCAGATAAATAATAAAGCTGCACCTGCAGACCCTGCCGTTTGTAGCTTCACCAAATCTTATGTAACCAAGCAAAAACATTTCCTCATTTATTTCTGACTAGCAATTCAATATTCATACTTTTATGCTTCCACACTGTGTATGTGTTTAAGGTGTTTTTAGTTTCGCTTCGCTTCATTTGATCCCTTTCCTCCTCCAGAATAACAACAACCTGGAAGTGTGCTGCCACCTGCTGGCTCAGGAGAGCAGCCGCTACCTGTACGAGGAGTTCCACAGCTCGGAGGATCTGCACCTGTGCCGCAACCGCATGCTGCACATCAACGTGGGGGGCTTCCCTCCGCCCGAGGGGGCCAACTCGAACTCCAACGCTGGATACAACGCCTATTTCATGGGCGACCAGGGCCGCTCGGCCAACACGCCCACCCCTCCGCCCGGCGTGCAGGGAATCTCGCCCACCTATACCCACGTGCCCCAGCGCTACATAACTCCCATCACGCTGGCGCTCTCTCAGAGCATCCCGTCCGCCCCTCAGGCGCTCCAGATCCCGCCGGGCAGCAACGCCCTGTACATGCGCCCCTCGCCCTCTCAGAGCCCCCAGCCCTCGCCCTGGGCGCCGTCGGGCGCGCCCGTGTACTCGCAGTCTCCCTACAGCACCCCCACGTACCAGTCGCCCTACAGCTCGCCTCAGCACCAGCCGTTTTTGCCCATCAGCCCGCCCACTCTGACCAACCTCCCCTATCAGCACCAGCACATGTCGTACCGCCCCTACATGCCCTCCAAGGGCTCCATGAAGAGCCAGATCGAGATCACGCTGGACGGGCGCCAGCGCAGTAACTCGCCCATCCACGCTTCCCAAGGCGCCCTCTACATGCCCACCAGCCCCTCCCCCAGCTCACCGTCCAGGGCCATCAGCATGACCGCTCCCCCCACCCCTTCCTTTCACCCGGGCGTCTTCCTGGGCGGCGCTCGACCCAGGCCCGCCTCCTCGCCCCAGGCGGGAGGCTCCGCCTACCTCAAGCTCAAAATGGTGGCGGGGCAGCAGTCGCAGCAGCCTGGGGGCTCGGGGTCGCCTTCGCCCCCCGTGGAGGCGGAGTCTCTCCTGAACATTGTGGATCACGGAGAGAAAGACGGCACGCCCGCCCCCATCCTGCCCATCTCCGCCATGCCAGGCGGCGGCACCAGCCACGTCAGTCACATGCCCCGGCGCTCCAGCTCCGGCTCTGACGACTACGCCTACACACAGGGTAATTAATTGATTCATTAATTGATACGTAATGTGTCTGTTTATACCGGAGACGCCAAAGAAGGTTTATTTCCTGAGTCTTCTGGGTAGTAAATAGTTTGCGTACGAGACCCGCTGCTTCTCGCTCAAACCGTCTCGTTGGTTATTTCTGCCCTTGATGTGGTTCACACCTCTTCTCGGGTGTGTGTCGGGGTGCGTGCGAGCGCATATGCGTGCAGAAGTGTGTGTGCGCGCTGACTCTGATCAAAGTGCTGTGTGTGTGTAGCACTCTTGCTGCACCAGCGGGCGCGGATGGAGCGGCTCCTGAAGGAGCTGGTGGCCGAGAAGCAGAAGCTGGACCAGCTGAAGGCCGAGGTGAACGACATGGAGTTTGACGCCCTGCAGAGACGCTTCAGACGCGTCAACAGCTCCAGCTTCATCCCGCGGGTGAGCGCCACAAGCACGGACACACACCCACTGGCCACATTATTAGGTACACCTGCTCAGTCGGTTGTTAAACGAGCAGAAACTCGGGGCATCCAGTCCCTGTGAGCTTTATCACCATCATTCTCCAGCCTTTCAGTTCTATTCCACCAAATCTTTTCTTTAATAGCCATGTTTCTTGACGAGCTGTTCTGCCCGGCGACCGAGCTCTGATTGGTCAGCATGATTTTAATGCAGAAATTAGTCCTTCAGTTTCGGACCCTGTGTGAAGGATGACCTTACTGTACGCGTGTTCTTTTTCAAAACTTGACATCGATTTATTTACTTATTTTTCTTTAAGGCCTTAACGCTCCCTGAATGTCCCAAAGCTCAAATCATCTCACTGGTGTTTGAACCTGAGGACTTGGCTGTACTCAAACCGCCTCCACACTCACCAGATTTTAATCCAGTAGAGCTCCTTGTTGAATGAAGGCAGTTCTGAAAGCAAAGGGGTCCAACCCAGTCCAAGCAAGGTGTACCTAATAAAGTGGCCCCTGACTGTGTTAGCCTGATGGAGTTAATGCTGTGTGTCTCTGGGTGTTCTCCAGCCCGAGGAGATGACCAGGATCAGGACGCTGAACAGACAGCTCCAGATTGACATTGATTGCACCTTGAAGGAGACGGACCTGCTGCAGTCCAGAGGTACACACTCAGCATTCGTTACAGTACAGCCCCCCTAGAGCCTGTAGGGGATGCTCTCCGTGCTCACCTGGGCTAGTGAGGGAAGGCCCTGCAGCCGCAGCGTTTAAGTCATTATAGCATTGGTTAGAGCAGTTTGGCTAGCATGGTAGGAAACTGTGAAGACCTCGTGCAGTGTGCACAGAACATCAGCTGCGTTCAGTGAATGTACTGCCAAGCTTTTCCTTCCTTGGAGCCCCCCATGAGTATCTAAGAGAAGCTGCCAGTGCTGCCACCAAATCTTTTTTTTAGCATAACTTTACTCTTGGGTTACTGTTAGTCTTTTTTCATTCTTTTTTTTTTCATTTTGGCTTCTTTTCTCTTTTCATGAGATTTAACATGCAAATTATTTGCACAGAATTGTACAAACAAGTCAGATTTATTTCTATAGCGCTTCTTACAGTGGAGCATCGTCTCAAAGCAGCTTTACGATTTTAGATGGTCTTCTACTATCTAATGCCAATCCCAAATAGGGTGACAGTGGCAAGAAAAATCCCCCTAAACGTTATCAGGACCTTGGGAGGACTCAAAAAGGGACCCGGCCTGCTTGGGTGGTGTGGATGAATGTAAGAATGAAACAAATTTATCTAAAATAGTCAATAATAAAGTGAATATGAACAGATAAATAGAATAATGTAAAAGTGACAAAGCCTCACACACCAATACTTGGATATGAAATAATCAGATTCTTAATTTCCTCTTTGTAATAGTGTCTGGTCACTGTTTGACAGCTGCGTTTAATTCCAGGGTTGCCAGATCCTGTAAGAGAAACAATACAAGGTCTATGGGAACAAGGCCAAAAGAAGCAGAAGCAAACCTGGCAACTGTGTTTGATTCCTAGCTGGAGAAAACTGATTGAAATCAGAGAACGTGGGATACCTGCTATAGGAAATACAGTTACTGAGCCAAAATGCAGCTCTCTCTCAGGGATTTCTTTATCTGATTTCTAGATCGGAGAACCGCAGAAATCTGATCATGATCTGATTATTAAGTCCATGTAAACACGCTCAGTTACTGAATGTATGTTTCAGGCGCTTGAGTGGTGGAGTGGCATTTCTCTCTCCCTCCACCGTGCCGACCTGGTTTCCAACATAACTGGAGCAAAAGCTTTAATGTGTTCGTTCTTACTGGGTTGTTTGTTACCCTCACTTTGTCCTGGTCTGACTCAGCATGGGGCGTCAGTGTGTGATGGACGGGATTTTTCTTTAATGTATATAGCTGTCTATAAAATTTACATTTGAGAGATGTATTTATATATAAATATATATTATTGGTGCAAATCTGTCACAGTAAAACCCTGTGAGAACACCGATAGCACTTAGAAGTATGAGGGTGGTACTCACGTCTGGTCCTGCTGTATTTTAAGCTGTTCAATCTAATTATTATTCCTTTCTTATTCATCTCTCTCTAAGATTTTAGTAATTAGGATGAATTCATTCCTGACCCCCAAATGATTGTTTTATAACTACATTTGTTTGTAATTAGTGATTAAAAGCGCAAATAAAGGATGTAGGACAGGAGTAATAATAACCAATAATTTAAATATAAAGGTATGAAATAAGTGAAAATGTGTGTTTCTGTGATCATGAACAGATCAGAATGCACTTAGATAAATAATCAGACGCTTCCATCCAGTCCCTGTGAGCTTTATCTCCATCATTCTCCAGCCTTTCAGTTCTATTCCACCAGATCTGTTCTTTAATATCCATGTTTTTAGAGGCAGCCTGTTGCTCGTCCTATAAGCTCCTGATGAGCTGTTCTGCCCGGCAACCGAGCTCTGATTGGTCAGCCTGATTTTAAGCACTTTCTTTCTTT
This sequence comes from Ancistrus triradiatus, assembly GCA_025084515.1. NCBI lineage: Eukaryota > Metazoa > Chordata > Actinopteri > Siluriformes > Loricariidae > Ancistrus > Ancistrus triradiatus. The sequence goes on along the minus strand of JAJAGP010001075.1, from coordinate 189,651 downwards.
CGTTCTTTTTATCTCTGTCCTTCTTTCTTTCTTTATTGCTTACTCTCCTTTCCTTCATGCCTTCCTTCTTTTCTTTTTTTATTTTCTTTCTCTTTCCTTTTGTTCTGTTTGTCTTTTTCTTTCTTTCTTTCTTTCTTTCTTTCTTTCTTTAATTTCCTTCCACATTTTCCTTCCTTTCTTTCATATTTCATTCTTTTTGAGTTTCTTCCTTCCTTGCTCGAAGAAAACACTTCTATCCAGTCCCTGTGAGCTTTCTTTCTCACTCACTTTCCTTCCTTCCTTCCTTCCTGCCTGCCTGTCGTCCGTCCGTCCGTCCTTCCATCCTTCCTTCCTTCCTTCCTTGAAGAAAACGCTTCCATCCAGTCCCTGTGAGCTTTATCTCCATCATTCTCCAGCCTCTCAGTTCTATTCCACCAGATCTTTTCTTTAATATCCATGTTTTTAGAGGCAGCCTGGTGCTGACTCCTCTAATATAGCAAAATAAAGTGAAACTTTACCCATTGAGCTGAATGCTGTTTTGGCCCGTCGTATCACTGGGACAGCGGCACCGAGACCAAACCATAGACTTTTATACCTATAAATAATATAATAATAAAATAACATGCATTATATTGTTGTATGAAGAAGAGCACAACTATATCTGGCTAGTTTTTTTGTGTAATATAGATGTGTGTGTGTGTGTGTGTGTGTGTGTGTGTGTGTGTGTGTGTGTGTGTGTGTGTGTGTGTGTGTGTGTGTAGGTAAGTTTGACCCGAAAGCAATGAACAACTTTTACGACAACATCCAGCCCGGTCCGGTCGTTCGTCCCAAATCTGAGAAGAAAGGTGAGACCCTTTGATTCTTTTCTGTGGCTGATGTAAAGTTTACGTAAAGCTTCGGTTTGTTCGGTTATGCGGGGTCACATGCACACAGTTCCATGACCACAGACGAGTGACACTCAGGGTCACCCCTGGGTGCTTAAGGTTCTGGACTATTATTTGGAAAGTTCAGTTCAAGCCACTGTTGGGCCCTCGAGCAAATCCTGCATCGCCCCAAAACGTAAATACTGGAGCTGTCCGGAAGCTCAGTCCAGTACCTTCTTTTTTAAAATTCTAATCCTGATCAGGGTCCTAAAGCCTAGGTCAACATCTTAAAGCTTCTAGATGTCATTGAGTTCCATGCCTTACTTCCTTTGTAATCCTGTCCTCTTTCACCACATAACTGATTTATAAAATCGTTTGTGTTTTGGGAGCCATACTCTTGAGACCTTCTGCATCTGGTGTGCTCTTAAAACACCTGATTGGTTCCCTCACCGATTTCAGCACTCGGGCTTTAATTCGCCCTGACCTCGGTGTGCTCTGGAGTGTAGAGATTGGGTTACTCTTTGTTACACTAATTCCAGCGCTTGAATGTCACAGCGTGAGTGTGCACCCGTCAGTCGGTGGGAGGGTTCAGAACCCAGGGTTCGATCCTGTCAGTGTTTGGCTGTTCTTTATAGTGTAGCAATGACATGTTCCTTCTAACCTTCTAAATAAGTAGAACCTTCTTAATCTAGACAGTTTGGTAAACCTTTTGTAGTCTCATTTTTATGAAACTTTAAAGGGAACCTGGGCTTCATGTGATCTTGGCTTAGATGGAATGGTTTCAGACTGTGTCTAGACGCATATTTGTGTACTAAAGAGTGTATGAAGGACTTTTCTGCATGACAGAGTGTGCTAAATGCTGTGTTGATGCGAACTCTGTGTGTGTGTGTTAGATGATGGAGGTGGAGGTGGAGGTGTAGTTGGAGATCAGAGTGCCCCCACCAACCCCAGTGCCCAGCGTGATGAAGACTTTGAGGGCACTCAGTGGAGCTGTAAGATCTGCACCTTCCTGAACCACCCGGCTCTGAACCGCTGCGAGCAGTGCGAGATGCCGCGGTACACCTGAAGCCCCGCCTCTTCGTCATGGCTCCACCTCGTCACCGCGTTCATTCCCATCACGCACCTTCCGGACCCCGCCGAGGAAGAGCCGACCAAATCCGTGTACCCAAACAGCAGCCGCCCACCTCCTGTGCACTTATAACGTCGCTCCTCCTTCCTACTGAAAAATGACTGAAGCTAATCGAACAAATGGGCGTGGCCAGCTACGGCACAGACCGAAGGCTCTGGATTTGTTTCTGAAACGGGAGGGGGCGTGGCCACATTCCACGCTTGAAGAGACGGCCATGTTTACACGAGGTGACTGACCCGAGCCGATCCCAGCGCTGATCTTCACGCCGACGTCACACTGTATGCGCTCTTCAAGAGCCTCCTCGCTGAAATGAAGAACACTAAGAGGCGTGCATATGAATTCTGTTCTATCTGGTACTTTTAATGCGTATTATGCCACACTGTATTGTGTTTAAAGATGTCCAGTTCCTGTGTAAATACCTGAAAGTTGCTGTAATTAATAAATGAGTTGATTCTATGTAATGCATGGAACTGACAACCAATGTTTTGACTGACTTCTAGATGTTCTGATATAGTCACCCATCAGGGCAGGAGTATTATTTTTCTGGTTGGGTATAACCAAGGATGCAGGTATTGGTGGTCAGATGGACCCAGGGGGGGGGGTCATGGTTTCTCTGGTTGGGTCTAAAGAAAGAGGTAGTGGATGCTTAGGTGGACCCAGGAGGGTACAATATTTGACAGGTCAGGTGGACCCAGGAGGAGCATGGTTATCTAGTTGAGTGTAACCAATAAGGCAGGTTAATGGGTTGTCTGAGGGAACATGATTTATTTGGTTGGGTATAACCAAAGAAGCAGGGAATAGATGGTCAGGTGGACCTGGTTGGGCAGGATTTGGCAGGTCTGGTGGACCCAGGGGGTCATGGTTTGTCTGGTTGGGTGTAACCAAAGAAGGAGGTTAACGGATGGTCAGGTGGACACCCACGGGGGACAGCATTTGGCAGGTCAGTTGGACATGGACATGGGGGGGCTTGGGGGTGTAGTAATTATTTTTATGGTTGGTGTAACCAAAGATTGCAGATAATGGACTGGGGGTGGGGGTCATGTTTGTCTGGTTGGGTGTAACGCAAAAAAGCTGTCAAGGGGACCGGATTTGGCAGGTCAGGTGGATATTTCGGGGTGAATATTTTTCTGGTTGGGTATAACCAAAGAAGCAGGTAGCGGATCTTCTGGTAGACCCAGGCGGCACAGCATTTGGCAGGTCATGATGGAGACGGGCACTGGATTTGGCAAGTCACGTGGACCCAGAGAGAGCATGGTTTTGTCTGGTGAGTGTAACCAAACAAGGAGATACTGGATAGCTAGGTGAACCCAGGGTGGGGGCATGGTTTATTTGGTTGGATGTTACCAAAGAAGCAGTTAATGGGTGGTCAGATCCACCCAGGGGACAGTATTTGGTAGGTCAGGTGAACACAAGTTGAGCATGGTTCATCTGGTTGGGTGTAACCAAAGAAGGAGGTAATGGTGGTTAGGTGGACCCGGTTGGACAGGATTTGGCAGGTCAGGTGGACATGGGGGAGTATGGTATATCTGGTTGGGTGTAACCAAAGAAGCAGGGCATGGATGTTCAGGTGGACCCAGGGGGGACAGGATTTGGCAGGTCAGGTAGACCCAAGGGGAGCATGGTTTATCGGGGGGGTCTAACCAAAGAAGCAGGTAATGGATGGTCATTTGGACCCAGGGACACGAGGTTTGCTTGGTCAGGGTCTGTCAAGTGTAGCCACAGGGACAGTGATTGGTTGGTCAGGTGTAACCAGAGGTTTATAGCATTACCTTTGCATGACTGGTTACATTTAATCCAAAGCACTGTAAAAAAAAAACCTGTGATGAACCGGTGCCCTGTCCAGGCTGTAGGTCTGCCCATGCCCAGTGAATTCAAGGCTAAGCTCCAGACTTCCCAGCGACCCTGACCAGCTGTGTAAAACAGGATCCTGCTACTGTATGAAAAAAATGTTTCCATCCCCACATCCCTTGTTAGATTATCACAGCAAATAACACAAGAACTCATTTTATTTAGCTGTTTATTTTGTTAGTGTATATAAATCAGATTTATGTAACAGCTGCATTTTGGGGTTGGAAAAGGAACCCCAGCGCGCGCACACACACACACACTCGCACTCACACTCACAGAGTGATTCATACATGCACACTAGAGATAAACAGTGCTAAGAAAGAGTCCTCTACTCCATCGTATTCGTAATACCTGTAATCGTAGTTAATAAAGACTAATAAATCACTCGTGACCTATCGATCAGAAACTAGTTAGCAAGACTCGCTACACCACAAGACCTACAGATTTCCTACGTCAGCAGACAAGTTCTAGTAAGACACGTTATTACAGGATTTTTTCCCCCCAACTGCTTTGAATGGGTTCAATCTAAAAAACAATCACGAATCTCAATGTTGTCCATTACGAATAGTGACCAGTCTCGGTACTCCCCGTTTGGAAACCCTTGGCAGGTTCTGGACCCTCAGTTTGCTTGGGTTGTATCAAATGGAACTGTTCTGGATACGTACGCCTGGCTAAATGCAAAGATGAAGCACTGCGTCCTTGACCGTGAGCTGAATCCCATCATTCTGCCACCAGAAAACAGTGAACGTTTCAGCAGACCGCCCGCTCTGTCCATCTGGATGTTTTTTAAAACCAACCTGGTTTGGGTTTCTTTACTAATCTGCATGTCACGCCCAACCTGGAACCCTGTTCTGGTTCTGGTTTTGTTTGGCACAACTTTCAAGCAATTGGAGAAAAACAGTCCTGTAAGAATGGACTAAAGTTTTGGGATAAACAGTAAGTGTAAAATGGTGTCAGGTGACCAGAATCTGAACCCCACAAGTAGCATCAGCTCCTACAGGTCCAGATCGTGATGGGGAATAAATCGGCGCTAGCCCTACTAAATCCTTAACACATACTTACTAATATGCGAATGCACGTCTTACATGCGCCCTAATGTACCTCACAGTGACTTCCAGCCAAAGCTAATAACCCACACTGCGCTGATTAGCATGCTCTAGCCGCAGTCACGTCCTATCGCCCTGATGTCAGCTACAGTTGGGTAAACATGTACAGGTTACAAAGGTGTCCCACATTTCAGGGACAAACAGTCTCTCTCTGCGGTGAGCTCGGGTCACCTCGGCTGCCTCTGTTTCCTCAGGCAATCAGGTCCAAAAGTCTGAGTGCACTCCGAAAAACAGCGGGTATAAAATGTACTTTAGTCCAATTATATCTCGGGAAGATCCATCATACTTCAGTTCTTATTATGACAGCTTTTTATGGCCAGGCTAAGACATATAATGTACAAAAAAAGCTCAGCAGGGAACAAACTGACTCCCAGTGGATCATCTATACACGTGTTGGGTTACGGAAAGGTTATGGGAATAAAGTAATACATGTATAAGTGTTTAATTCACTCACTTTACTCAATATTATATGATTAGCAGACTTTATCATTTGAGGTCGAAATAGTACAAGGTAGCATCAAAAATTGTTTGCAAGACACTGGCTTTACTTATGAAGACACTGTCATTTTATTATGTAAGCATTAAGGACAGTGGTTCAGTGGTTACTAATCAGATGGTTTCCACTATTGGGCCCTTGAGCAAGGTCCTTAATCCTCAAGTGATAAGGCATTCTGGATAAGCTTGTCTGCTAAATGCTGTAACACTTGTTTTGGCCAAACCAAATGTCATCACCTTATTCTGTAATGTCAGTGGGTTGCACCTCAATGAATAACTCCATTTGGTTAGTTGGTGGTTCAGACTCTGAGGTTTTGTGTACAGAAGTGCAACAACCCCAGAGGCGGTGCTAAATAAAATGGATAAGAAGATGGGCGTCACATAGTGGTAACAGTGTGGTATTGCTATATGGTATGGCAGATGCACTTTACTTATGGACCCGAGTCCATTTGGATTGAGTTTGGTCAGATTGGCCATGCATGAAAGCTGTTTTTGAGCCTGGTATTGATCTCAGGTTCACATGCCAATGGTGGGCTGAGGTTTATTGCGTTACTTTCCAGTTTAATAAATGGCAAAAAATGTTCGCTGTAATTGGCAAATGTATTTTACAGTCAAGCTCCCCAATCCAAACTCTCTAGTTTTATCCCCATACATGCTATTCAAAGTAGTAGCTCATTACAATGAATACAAATCAGGGAAAACATCGGTAGTAAATGGTGTTTTTTCAATGGTTATTAGTGAGCTAATGCTTATTTGTCTTATATTTTGGTGTTAATCGTAAATAAGTTATCTGTGAGACAGTAGAGAATGTAGATATGTTGCACTGATGTCATAGAAAGTAGATGGGATTTTTAATATACAGGAACCAGGTAGGGATTTTCTCAGAAGAACTAATGGAAATAAGCTCCAGATATCCGGATATTCATTATCCAATTATTACCTTTCAGATAATGAGGTTTTACTGTATGTACTTACACAGAAACATCCTGTTTTAACTTCGGAAGTAGACACATACAGTGGTGCTTGAAAGTTTGTGAACCATTTAGAACTTTCTATATTTCTACATAAATATGACCTAAAACACCATCAGATTTTCACACAAGTCCTAAAAGTAGATAAAGAGAACCAGTTAAACAAATGAGACAAAAATATTATACTTGGTCATTTATTTATTGAGGAAAATGATCCAATATTACATATTAGAGAGTGCCAAAAGTATGTGACCCTTTGCTTTCAGTATCTGCTGTGACCCCCCTGTGCAGCAATAACTGCAGCTAAACGTTTCCTGTAGCT
>JAJAGP010001075.1:180000-182838 GCA_025084515.1 Ancistrus triradiatus | reverse complement strand
ACAAGTAGTAGATCAGTAAGCTTTAGCTAGCTAGACATTAAAACTCATTCACACAAAGCACTAGCGGCGTCCAATCAACGTCTGTTTGCTTTACGGAGCGAGTTCTTAACAGTTGTAACAAATTATAATCGGAAATAAAAATGTCTGACTCCGGAAACTGGTCAAATTACAAAAGCTTGACTGTGTTCTACCTGCCAGAAACATTCTTTTATTACGCTAATGTTTTGTTTACAGATTAATTATTTCATTTCTTTTTCATGAATATTGATTCACTTTGGATGAACTACATCCATAAGTAGGCACTACGTCACAGTCTGTGTTGCACACAGCCATTTTCTGTCGCAATTTTCCTGCCGAAAGTTTGTACCGCTGCTTAATTAAAGGGTTAATGTGTTTAAAAGGTGATACTGCATTGCCTGTTCTAGAAATGAATGTTTCTTCAACTGGACTCATTCCCTCTTGGTTGTGTGCAGCCAGCAAGGTGTTTATTTATGCTTACATTCCATTGTTGGCATTCTACAGTGTGTGAGTGTTCTGCACATTGTCATGTAAATTGCTGTATTTGAATTCAGTGGTGGATTTGATGACTGAAGTGCAATAAGTGCTAAGAGTAAATCCATCAGTAGCTGAAGAACCACAGTCTTGTGCTTTTCCTGAAGAGAGTGATTTAAATGGTAGTGTTTCATAACTAGAACTATTTTGTTGCTGTTGGTTTGTAACTAAACCATCTCATTACAGTTAGTCTGCAAGTACAACAGTACAGCTCAGTTACTTTGTTATCAATACTATGCCATCATTTAGTTTGTAACCAACTTCATTGTGGTAATTTAGAAACTACAGCCGTTTCACTGCAGAACGTTTATGCTGAGGTATAAAATGTACATAGAAATGGAATCTGAAATGAAATGCACCCAAATGATTTATTTGAAATGAGTTGTTACTTTGTGTCCGTGTTGTTTAACCATATTTGCAGTGCCACCATAATATGACTCATGTAAATAATGAGAGAAAAGCAGCCATAGTCCCGCCTACTCTGCAGATCTGCAATGCTAATGCAGCAGGGGCTGATGACTGGTGGATATGAGAGAGACCACGAGTTCCTTTCTGAACTTTGGCCACCTATTGATTTGTTTGTTTCCCTAATAACAAACAGCCTGAAATGGGCAAAGTCGATGGTTTAAAAAAAAGAAAAAAAGAAAAAGGCAACGCCCACAAAGCAAACACTGTTAAAAGTGAAATTTCTCACCTTCACAAGCAATGGTGCACTAACGTGATGCAGATAGATGGAAGATTTATTCAGATCATTCTGGGTGCTGCTGTATTTTGCTACGTCTTGTAACATGTCAGAGATTCATTTAAAGAAATGCAGCTCAAATAATTACATATAAAGTCTTCTGTAAAAAGCAGTACTTGTTTTGCATAACTGTACAATCTCACTAGAGATTAAAAACGATGCAACACTTACTTGCTGTTAATAATAAAACCATATCGTAATTTGCTCTTAGTAACTAAAAAACATTGTTACTCGCTGTTAGTAACTAAACATTATGTTACTTGCTGTTAGCAACTAAAACACTTCGTTACTTGCTGTTAATAATAAAACCATTTCGCTATTTGCTCTTAGTAACTAAAAACTATTTTGTTACTCGCTGTTAGTAACTAAAAAAAACATCGTTACTTGCTGTTAGTAACTAAAAATAATTTTTTACTTGCTGTTAGCAACAAAAAACATCGATACTCGCTGTTAGTAACTAAAAACCATTGTTTCTTGCTGTTAGTAACTAAAAATCATTTTGTTACTCGCTGTTAGCAACAAAACATCGTTACTCGCTGTTAGTAACTAAAAACCATTGTTTCTTGCTGTTAGTAACTAAATCATTTTTTACTCGCTGTTAGCAACAAAAAACATTGTTGCTTGCTGTCAGCAACAAAAAACATTGTTACTCACTGTTAGTAACAAAAAAACATTGTTACTCGCTGTTAGTAACAAAAAAACATTGTTACTCGCTGTTGGTAACTAAAAACCATTTCGTTACTCGCTGTTAGTAACTAAACATTTTGTTACTTGCTGTTAGCAACTAAAACACTTCGTTACTTGCTGTTAATAATAAAACCATTTCGCTATTTGCTCTTAGTAACTAAAAACTATTTTGTTACTGGCTGTTAGTAACTAAAAACTATTTTGTTACTTGCTGTTAGTAACTAAAAAAAACATCGTTACTTGCTCTTAGTAACTAAAAACCATTTTGTTACTTGCTGTTAGTAACTAAAAAAAACTTGTTACTGGCTGTTTAGTAACCTAAAAACTTTTTTGTTTACTCGCTGTTAGTAACTAAACAAACATCGTTACTTGCTCTTAGTAACTAAAACCATTTTTGTTACTTTGCGTTAGTAACTAAAAAAAAAACCATTGTGACTGCTGTTAGTACTAACAACCATTTGTTACTTGCTGTTAGTAACTAAAAAACATCGTTACTTGCTCTTAGTAACTAAAAACCATTTGTTTACTTGCTGTTAGTAACTCAAAAACCTTGTTACTCTGGCTGTTAGTAACTAAAAACGATTTTGTTACTCGCTGTTTTAGTAACTAAAACACATCGTTACTATCGTGTTTTACTTGCTCTTAGTAACTAAAACCATTTTGTTACTTGCTGTTTAGTAACTAAAAAACATTGTTACTGGCTGTTTAGTAACTAACACCATTTTGTTACTTGCTGTGAGAACTAAAACACTTCTTACTTGCTGTTAATAATAAAACCATTTCGTTTACTTGCTGTTCGTACTAACAATTTTGTTACTTGCCTGTTAGTCAACAAAAACCATTTTGTTACTTGCTGT